>JAKSZP010018811.1:0-80526 GCA_022478985.1 Massospora cicadina | reverse complement strand
TTTCATCACAATTGGATGAATGGTATAGGAATGCATTCGGGACAGACAGACATTCATTTTTATATATATAGATAAAGGTTGATTCGAAGCCATCGCTTCACCGATGACGGAATTAAGTTTATCCGGAGTTGTATTAGTGCCACAAGTATCCATCGCTTCCGAGCTCATTTTTATAAATTACTAAATTTATGGGCATATATTTGACCAATAATTACAAAAGTAAAATGGGACCTAAGTTGGAGCATCCTATATTTTTGAAGAAGATGATCATCCAAATTGGTCCAGTATTTTCAGAGTTATGCGCGAACAAACAGAAAAAAAGAAAAAAACATACAGGTTGAATTGATAACCTCCTTTTTCAAAGTCGAATAAAAATACTCGGGAATTGTTTAAAACCCGAAACTCGACTATATTAACCAAATTTTGGACTTAACCTTACAGTTACAGTTGGTGGTAGATTTGAGTTTGCTTTCTAAAGCTGAAATATAATGATCCCGTTAGAGAACTCTATACCGCCTGGCCTTTCAAAAATAATCTCTCAACCTTCAGATCCCCTTCAACCCGAGCCTAATTCTAGAACCCAAGATGGTCCATTAGGTTTGGCTATTTCTCCTTTAACCTCGATACCAAGCAGTAATATAGATACATTCTTTACAACTGGCCAAGTCGTTCTTTGAGCAGCAAAGCTCTTCGAGTACCATAGAATCTTCACAAAACTTTAAAAGTTTTTCACCCGCCATTGAAAATTCGCAGTTTATTGTTCCAACTTACAATTGGATCGATGACACCTACCAAAGGAAATATTTTAAAAGGTACGGCGCGAAAGAGGCTAGTTTTGAGACTACGCATTGCCCTTTGAGAGTTTGGAGCTATGTATCCAAGGTTATGCTAACTTACAAATAGCCAATCCCCTCCTGCTACCGACCCTACAACAAGCTTCCTTCTTCCTAGTGAAGGCTTAAATCGGGACTCCTATCTCACCAATTTTGATCTTTTATTTGGCACCAACAAATCTCACGATCGCTTTTTATGGCGACCCGATACCAGGGAACTACTCATTGAAAATAGGGTATTTAAAGGTACAAGGAAACTAAGGTAATTTTTAAGAGTGTTGAACTTTCCATTCAGCGGCCAAGACGAGCTCCAAAGGTAGTTGTTTCGGGTTATATTCAAGTTTTCCAAGCTTTGGGTAGGCTGCATTATACTCAATTACATACTTATATCTAATACTATGCCGATCACAATACTTTGCTAATTGGTTTATAGGTAAAGCCTACTTTTATTATTTTGGTTGGCCATAGTTTGTTCCACGGATGTTTCCTCTTATTCCTCAGCTAACTTTATGTTAGAGAATACTTTTAAAGTGTCTCGCGATCGGCCTCCCGTTGGTGCTACGAAATTCCCAAAGGTTCCAATAAGAGCATTCTGTACCGATTGTGTCCCGGTGTATAGTTCTAGCTGCCATCAGCATAATTGCCAGACGTGTAATCAGAGAGTTGGGAGCTTTAATGCTCTGTTATGTCAAGAATGTGATAATGCTCACCATATTGCATGTTTAACACCCCCTCTTATAAACCTCTATCATAGGCCATGGTATTATATTATTTTTTAAAAGTATTTATTGTTAAGGAAATGCCATGCGTGCCAGCCTGTTAACGATGCAGTTGAGGAAGAGCCGGTGAATTACACAGGAAAGGTCCCAGGGATTTTAGTTGGGAGCTCTTGGAAGTTTCGATTGCAGCTCAACAAAGTAAACCTACATAAGTACTTAATTTCTGGAGTTTGTTCTATTCTACCTTTAGGCCTAGCATGGCTGGGATTCACGGTTCCCGTCAGATGCCAGCGTATTCCATCGTGTTGCAGGGAGCGTACAAAACAGATGAAGACCATGGAAACCATTTTTACTATACAGGGTCGGGCGGGTATCAAAATAATAAGCATATAAAAGACCAGGTGCTAGAAGGTGCCAATTTGTCCTTGGCAGCGTCGTGTGATGCCTTTTTGGACACAAATGGCGCGGAAGCTCGAGATTGGAGAAAAAGCGCACCCATCCGCGTTATTAGGGGCTCAAAACTCAAAAGACGTAGTTCGCTATTTGCACCTGAAAACTTGCGATACGACGGCATCTACAAACTTGTCCGCTACTGGAAAGAGTTAGTACCCGAAGGCTTCTTTATCTGGAGATTTCATTTCCAAAGGGATGATGTTGAACCCGCCCCTTGGACATCCAAGGGGTGCAGTATATTCTTGACAATAACTTGAAAGCTGATGCCGAGGGTCCTTTTTTACCAATCCAGAAAAAGATCAAGATGGAAGCAGGATTCATTCCACAGCTGATTCAACCGCAACATTCTGGAAGCAAAAAAGAAGGATCAACCGTTATATTGTCTGTAGCGGCACTTGATGATTCACAGGCTTCGGCATCAAATCCAACCCCACACTTTGGACGTTCCCAAACATTCTCCGCTCTTGATCATCTCATTAGACTTGACATCCAGAACCAAAGGCTCTGGGACGTGATCCGCTCCTTGCCAACCCAGAGCACTCACCAGTTTCTCACACAGGTTCGTCAGACCTTCACATGTAAAGTTTGTTTTGATCTAGTTGAAGCTACCGCTCCTTGCACCACTCCCTGTGGTCACAACTTCTGTTGGTCGTGCCTTCACGCTTCAGCTCGTCAGAATCGAGGCCGCTGCCCGCACTGTAAAAAGCGCATCTCGAAATTCTTTTCAGATGGCAACGCCGCGGGAACTGGCAGTGGCTCTTCGAACCCATTACTCAATTCTGCTCTTTCGGATATACTTTTAGCTCTTAGGCCCGCCCTTGACTGCGAAACTTGAGCTTAGCAAACCTTTTAATTTGTGATAAGGCAGTAATCCTGCAAATTAACTTCATAAATACAATGAATCCATCTTTGTTTGTTTAATTTATTATAGCAGTTTTGGAGGTGGACATTTTTACAGATTTTTCCCTCATGCCCCTAAATGCCCTATTTTTACATCTATACCGCATTTTTCAAAATTAGAAATTTAGAAGTAGCCATTTTAATGTGTATTTAACAAAAAGTCTCGTAGCCACCATTTAAGCAACCATAAACTCTTGGACTAGATGGTCCCAAGTTGGAGGGTTACTTGGGCTTACCCACTCGAGCCTTAGCCTTTCGTATGGCAATTTAAAACTTGCAGCACTTTTAACCAAGGCTCACAATCATCTAAAAATCTCTAACTTTCCAATCAACATCGAATCATGGCGAGGAGTTGATTGGTACTGTGAAAGTATCCAGCTTTTATAGTACTTTATGGGAGGACTCTAAAGAAATCACCTTATACCAGGTGATCCTGGTATAAGCTGAGCCATAGTTTACTTGTGCTAAAGTTGGGAGAAGGGTACAGCGGCATACTTGATTTAATAATATGGTAGAATTTATCGTCGGTTTGGTATAAAATTCCTGCAACAGCTTAATTTCCCTAAGCAAAGGGGTCTACGCTTTGTAAGCTTCAATTGTACTGGTTTGTAGCACCATATAAATTTAGTTTGACAAGATCAGTTTAATTTTTTCAAGAGTTAAGAATTTGTTTCGAAAATTAAGATATTTTTAAGATTAAAGAATTAGATTTAAATAAGAATTTTAAATGGGAGAAGTATTCTATAAATTTAAAAAATATTTAAGATTAGATACTTTGGGGCGGAAAATGCAATCGTTTTTGAAAGATCTATCGATTCATATCCTGATATCTAACGATACTACAAACAGTTTTTAAAATATACATTATATTTTATATACTTGTTGATAATTTAGCCTTGCCTGGGAAAAAAGGGTCACCGCTTAAATATACAAAACTATGTTTCAAACCTAAATTTTAGTCCGATGTCAATACCATACTATCCTATCAAGTAATAGTACTCTTTCAACTAAAACCAGTCTTCTATAATTATATGCAACAAGTAGCTACCAATTTTTATAGGTAAATTGAGTTGCACCATCTTCATCCCAAATTTAGTTATAAATTGATGTAATTAAACCTAGTTGTTTATTAGATAAGCAACTCAAGTTATAATATCAAAATATGACCCAAGCCAGCAATATTATAGGTGACCACTAGTTGGCTAGTAGTATATGACTCAATACCAACAGTTATTGTTTTCACAGCCCTTGTCATTTCATTTCCAGTATTATGCTCTCAATTGTTTTCGATTACTTAAAATTATTGGTCAATAAATTTACCCTATTATCATATAACAGTCTAGTCTATTCCAAAGCTGATACCCTTTGAGCCCAGAGCCAAGTTTCCTCTTAGCTATAAAGCTCCGAGTCTTGAAACTTTCTGATTAAAAGGATTTTAACTTTCAAAGGTTATCAGCCTTAAAGCCCCAATAAAACTTGTCCCTGGAGTTTAGTTCCCCATGTCCAAGAACTTCTAGTATCAGCTTAACTCTGTAACTTTCACATTCATAAATTGGCTTTCACCATTGATTGACTAGCTTCTTTCTAATCGGGCCAATCATTCATCATATCAATCACCAGATATGCCCTGATCTTCTAGAGCTTACTGAATTTATCTGACAATATTTCAAAACACTTAATGGTCCCAGCCAAGGGTTACAAAAACCTTAAAATCATCTTATCTAAGAGCCTTTTGTATTTAAGGTATCAACATAATGAGCTAAGGTATGCCCATAAGGCAACTTAATTTATGAACAAGAGGCGGACTGAGAAGTAGTACTATGGTTATGTAGAATTTTCAAGGTAACTTAGATGTGCCTTAAGTTACATCCCACTTAAAAGTACAATTGAGATTGTATAAAGTTTAAATTACCAGAATACAAAAATCTTAGAACATCCATGTTTACAGTCAAGATCCTAGTGCTTTATAAGAATAAATTCAAATAAACTCTTTAGTACTTCTAAGCATCTGTTTTAATGATATAAAATCCTGACTTCAAAAATAGTGATATGAAAATTAGTGCAAATGACTTGTTTACATCAGAAACCCCTACCCCTTAAATTTATAACACTTGTTAAATTATATAGTACTGTATCTTAGCTATATGATTTACTATCAACCTTTATATAATATATAAAATAAATTTTAAGAAGCTAATATATTTCTCATAGGGTAGATATCTACATGATATAGGACATATATAACTGATCTATATGAATATAGTTTTATAGAGGTCTAGGTTTTCTGCGATAAACTCAGGAAACTATCAACCCAATTTTATAGAAATCTTATATGCTCATATCAGGTACCCAGCATTAGGCTCTCAACTTTATATGGTCTCAGTGGCAAAAAAGAAATAGAGTTTTTGCAAAAAAACTCTTTGTGCTACCAATATATATACCCTTTAATTAAGCCAACGTTATGAGGGAAAATGAAAAACCTCGTAGGGACCTCTACCGCTGCCTCCCCGAGTTCGATTCCGGTACTGGAACTTTGGGTAGGGGACGATTATGACTGTGTTGGCTTTGCGCACCAATGCCCCGAACCGAGATAGCGAATAGCAAAGGCGGTCCAGGGAGTTCCTGGCCTATCATACGCCGCGCATGGAGGTTTTCCGGATTTTATCCTCCTTTCCCATTCACAATTTCCCTTAATCGGTGCGGTATCGTCCCCAGGTCGGCCCACCTCGAATAAAAAATGAAAAACCTCCAAATTGTAAGACTTCAGGTGCCAGCTACCTGGATAGGGTTTTTCATACCTTTAAAACAAAAGAGGGTTCCAATCCTAAGGCATTCTCATTTACCTTCTAACTGATCTAGGGCATACTCTGGATAAAAGATAGGTAGCGGAAGCCTCTCTATCTGCCCCCACCCTAAAGTCACACCCCAGGCCCAAAGCTATCAATGTTTATAAACTTCTGAACATTTAGTGCAGAGAATCTACAATCTTGGTGCAAATCAAAAGTGTTTGTAATAAAAAGTACTACCAGGACAAAACCCCTTACAAGCATAAGATGCCAAGAGGTGCAAAAGTGGTTAGAGCAAAATGACACCTGGGATAACTCAGGTGAAAAACCTTTAACAAAATATTCATATAGACAAAAGTTTGAATGGGAAGAGCGCCATACATGGGACAATAGTATAACATGTTCCAAGTTGAATAGAAGTAAAAAAATAAATTGCAACTTGTAGATGGTTAATTAATCTTCAAAATGACCTGCTTGGGAATAGTATAAGTATAAATTAAGAGCTTGGAAACCACGACCACATGCATCCTCCTTCACTCCTTGATATATGAGCCAGCAACCTTCATTGTGAAAGTTGCTGAATTATTTTGTATTTTAATATTTAGTAAAGACAGATTTTAATTTTTTACTTAACTAAAGTATAAAACTATATAATTTCTGACATTCCTCCCAAAAGGCCAATGGTAGGCCTCATTCATGTATGCCAATCCTGGTGATAGCAGCCTACCTTGTCGTTTCTATCCTTGCTGACACAGTGATGAGCATGCAAGGGGTGCAGGAATTGTCTTCTGTACCTCAAACTGTGAATATGGAAGTACCACTTGTTAAAACCAGAGCAAGTGCTTTTGTACCTAGAAACAACGCTGATGATCTTTGTAGATATGGCAATGAAAGGGATAAGGTGATGTAAATTCTGGGTAAGTGGCAAGGAGCAATGGACACCAGGTTGACTTGATGAAGAATTCCAATACTATGAGGCATCAGCAACGCTACAATGGTTATTTAGAAGCTGATATGACTGGATGATAAGCCCTGAATAGCTATGGTGGATTGGCTAGAATCTTCCAACCATGATTATTAGTTACAATTATTTGAGCGCCTTGGGATGAGGTGATATTGGGTCTAAAAGGGTAATTATTGGATCACCTCCAAATAAGGTGATAAGGTGATGTCTACATTTGACAAATATTGAGTAGATCGACTTGAACTAAGGCAATAGAGAATTTAAGAATACCATACTTTGATAGAGCTAATGAGAATACAGCAGAACTGAATAGTTTAAGCCAAAGGAGCAGTATTGACTGAAGTCACTGATATATAAGTGAGATGGGACGATTGAAGGAGGAGGATTGTTAGTAGGAAGAGAGTACAGAGTATAAAAGATCTTCTAATATATATAAAGTTTAATAAAGAGGTGTTGCTAGGGCAATTGCTCCATATTTTATTATATTTTTAAGCATGTTATTAGGACTGGTGATCTCCATATCATCCATCCAATTGCTCAGTGGCTTGACACTACACAAACTCTCCCAGTGTATCTCAACAATATTGCCAAACTATAACAGTAGTGCTCATTACAGGGAGCCCATTGAACAATTACAAATAAAATCAAAATTTTCAATTCACTGCCATAGCATATCAGGCCTGCACCAAAGGAGGATTATTGCAAACAGTTGCACTTACTGAAACTGTAAAACTCAAACTTGTTGTAAATGCCATGCTCAAAAAACAAGAGAAGCTCCTTTAGAAGTTAAATATCATAATGAATCAACTTGAAAGTGCAGCTAGTTAGCTGAAAATAATTGGACACCATAATAGACAACTCACTAATTTCTTGGATGATGCTACTGAGCGTCTGCACTGCTCATAGCAGAAGATAACACCTACCTTTTACCTGCCTCATCCCCATTGGAAAGCAGAATAACAAGAGGTCACTTGGGAAGGATCACTTTATAATGAATATGAGACTAAATACCCTGATGAAGAGCTTTTCTCTGAATATGCTTGCAGTGTGAGCAGCTTGAGTCATGATAGAAGCTCTGGGGATAATTTATATTTTGACCTAAACAAACCCCATGTGATGGCAGTTCTGCCCACTGAAGATCCCTACAATGCCCCTAGAGCTGCTGATTCTTCTGAGCCTTCCTGTAAGTCCCGGGGAACATCCCCTGGCTGTTGATCAGGCCATCTTCCCATTCCCAAGTAAAAAGACACTGAAGAGGTGGCAGTACCTCTCGTTACTCAGGGTGATCTTGCTCATGTAGTAGATGAGCAATGGGTAACAGCTCTTCTGCTTTGGATCCCACCCCCAGTACCCACACTTACCTCAGCAGAACTGTTATGGGGAATTAGCAAAATCTGTGCCAAGATTGACAAATTGAAATTGGCTGAATTGAATTTGAGTGGCAATCTGGCCAATGCCCAAATCTCAAATGGCTGGGAAGGCATGATGACTGAGGTATCAGCTGGAACGCCTGACAGTTCCAATTTGACCAATATGCTGATCAAACAAAGCACCCTCCCACCAAAGTTGTTAGGGATCATCCTTGATGATCAGGCTATAGCATCAGGAACCACTGATGAGGGTTCAAAGCCCCCAGTTGGTAATTTGGGCGTTGCAGCCAATGTGATGCCACTGACCAAACAAGCAGTCCAGCGACCAAGCGCGGGCAGGTTGGGTGTCTCAAACCCATTCCCAACCAAATGGACCCACCCCTATGTGGGGTGGCTTTGGGGATTTCCATCACTCGTTGGGCCAAAGGTTGTCACACCAACTGATGGAAATGTAGCTGAGCCTCAGTTCAGACGTTCAAGGTCAAACTGACAGCGCCTCAGCCCACCGCCAAATTTTGCAATGTCAGTTCTCAAGGAACAAAACCACCCATTCCCAAACAATTTGCCTGTTAGGTCAAAATTGTGGGACCCAATCCCAGCTTGTCACTACCCCAATTGACCACTATTTAATCAGTTGCATAGCACTGAAGAAATTGTTAGTCAATTTTCTTCCTTTTCCTTCAAATAAAATTTTGCCAAAAAACCAAATAATTTTTTATTATTTCTTCTGACTGCATCCCTGATGGCGTTTCCCTGGTGGCCTGTCAGTCTGTATACTGTATGGGCTCTTCCAGTACTCTTTGTCACTATGGCCCCCTCCATTGACAATTGGGTTCAGTGAGTCCGATATTTTTGGCTCTACAACCCCATTATCACTAACTTCCAGCAGCAATACATGGGGATCTTGTGGCCATACATCCACCAATTGCAAGAGAGAATCCATCTTCTTGCCACCCCAGTTGAAATGGCTCCATATGCCGAGGATCTCATCAAGACTATCTCAGTGATTCCACCCTCTGCAGTAAGACCCTCTGGGTCAGGAGTGGGTTCAGTGTGGTTCATCCTAGGGATCATCCTCACCATGTTACTGCACCAACAATTTGTTGTTTCCCAATGCCCAGCTCCATATCAAGTCATCCAGTCAGCAATGCCTCTGGCATTCTGGCTTGCTTTTTGGGTGCTTATGCATCCCAACTGGCAGGCTGGTTTAAACTTCTTCTGCCATTTCCATGAAATAATTGACCAACCATTATTTCCAGCCACTTCCACCTTGTTCTTCGAACTGGGTGCCACAGTGGTTACTCTTTACCAAATGAATGTGCAATCAGTAGTTTGCTGTTTGTTGTTTGTTTGGTCACTTTCCAACTTTGGGAGAAGTATCCACTCTACCTTGGGAAATCTTTTTCAATCCACCCAATCTGTGCAGACTGCATCTCCTCCTCCTTCCTCTGGCCCAGAGGGAAGTTCAAGTGTCCCCTCCTGGGAGATCACCAATCAAGTTCTCGATTCACTCACTGAAGTACAAATGCATACAGCAATTGCACTTAATAATGCTTCCACGTTATCTAATGCCCAACAAGGGCTCACATTGTTAGACGCTGTGGATGGTGATGCCCGCTGTAGGGTGAGAGGTCTTTTGCGCTCTTCCTCACAAGCAGGAGACTCCACCCCACTGATGGCTGTCATGTTGGCTGCCCTAAACCCCCTGTGTCCAAATCAGACCACTTATTCAGAATGATCTATGCCATGGCTGAGGCCTCTAGTTTGGTTTCTTTGATTTCTACCTTTTGTGAACTGGCTCCCACATTGGGCCTATCTATTGATATGCTTTAGGCAGTCTTTAGATCAGGCTTGGATTTGGGTTCTGCTCATCATGAGGTCTGGTCTACCATCCAAGGATCAGTAGATCAAATATGCGTCTCCACAACCACCATCAACGCTTTACCCCTTCATGTTACCCATTATCAAAAGGCGAATTTCTTGATTGGATTACCTAAAGTAGATGCTGATGATGCGCCTATCTCCAAATTAGTGGTAGACTTGGGTACTTATCTTGCCATAACCCCTGAGTCCAAGTTGGCGGGTACAGATTTAACTATTAATGATTCTTTTCAAGCCCAGATGGAGGAAGTCGTTTCCCCAGACCTCATACTTCCAATTTTCGCTCCAGCAAAGGACCCCGACCTTACCCCAATATACCCATTATTTCTTCAGTCACAAATGAGTCGGTCAAATCTTCCAATAATCAAAACTTCACTTATTTCCTTGTGCCTATGAAGATCAGTGTCAGCTCACATCATGCCTCCTTTGAAGCTCTGGTAGATACTGGAGCTGCATGGAACTTCATGAGTGTTGAGTTGGCGCAACAATTAAAACTGGAAATGGATGCGGGCTCCTCAGTGATGGTAGCCTCATCTGCTTACCAGTCCTCATATGTCATTCGCTGACCAGTACCCTTTTCAATCCACCAGTTCAGCTTCTGCAATCATTTCTCAGCTATGCTGAACTTGGTGTTTCTGGTGATCTTAGGTGTGGGGTGGTGGTGCCAAAAACATGTGAAGATTCATTTAGAGTCTAATACGTTGTCATCTACCAATGATTATTTGGAGGGAGAATTCCCTCTTATTGACACTCTCAAGAAGATACAAGGAACCAGCTCTATCACTACCCTGGTCACTTCTGTGGGTGTTCTGGCCAATTTCCCCAAAAACTTAATGTGATATTGGAGAATCTTTGACATGGAAAAGGCGGATCGTCTGCCTAAGCACACTAGGTACAATTGTGGATTTTGAACAACTATGGAGTTGGTGAACATCAACTGTCCATTGTATCCCCATACAGCGGAGGAAGAAGTTGCACTCAATACCTGGTTGGACGATATTCTGAAAAAAGGTTGGTTGTTCAAAGAGACCTCACCCATCACCTCCCCCATCATTTTCACCAGAAAAGTGGATGGTTCTCTCCGTCCCTGCATGGATTATGGTCATTTGAATAAAATATCAGTTTCTGATCCCTACCCATTGCCTCTGGAGCAGACAATCAGCCAGGCAATCGCCAAATCCCGTGTGTTCTCTAAGCTGGATCTGGTGAATGATTTCAACCAAACTTGGGTAATGGAAGGGCAGGAATGGTTAACCGCAATCTGGATGAAGCAAGGCATTTTTCAATTTCGTGTAATACCCTTTGGGCTTAAGAATGCATTCACTATGTTTCAACGGATGATTGACAATGTGCTGGGTGACCTCCGGTTTACCTGTGAAATTGCATACATTGATAATATCCTGGTTCACTCCCCAACTCCTGAACAACATGCTACTAACTTGGAAGCAGTGGTGGTCGCCTTGCATAAGGCAGGTTTGTTCCTCAAACCTTCCAAGTGTGAGTCTTATAAGGAGGAGGTTACTTTCCTTGGGAACCTAGTTCTCAAAGATGGCTATGCAATCCATCCCAACAAGTTAGACGCAATCTGGGAATGGCCAACTCTGACTATGCAGAAACAACTTCAGAGTTTCTTGGGAACCATCATTTTCCTAAAAAAATTTTCCCTGCACTTTCCCAGATGGCCGCACCGCTCCACCCCCTTACTGGGAAAAATGTACCATTTTGTTAGACACCCAAATGCCAGCAGGGGTTCAAATTGATCAAGGAGGTGTTTTTGTCTCCGCTCATTTTGAAACACGCCGATCCCACCAAGCTGTATATTGTTGCATGTGATTCCTCATCAGTAGCAGTAGGAGCGGTGTTGCTTCAGGAGCACAGTGGTCTTGAACATCCAATCGCTTACTTTTCCCAGAAGTTCACAGCCATGGAGCAGTCTTGGGACATTTATGATAAGGAATTGGCAGCTGTTGCATGGGAATTAACTCATTGGTGGTATCTGTTGCAGGGTTCTCGTCATGAATTAACTGTCCGCATGGATCACCAGGCCCTTTTGTATTTTTTCAAACCCTAAAAATTGGCGCATTGGCAGGCCCATACCTATTGGGACCTGTGCAGTTTTAACTTTAAATATGAATTCATTAAAGGTGCACTCAATGTACTTTCTAATTTCTTAAGCCGCAGTCCCGCCCACTGGCCCTCAGAACCAGAGAAAGTGGATCTTGTTACCATAATACCTGCCCTCAGATCCTGTTGATTGCTCCCCCATTGTTTCCTCCATCGCTTTGGCTCCCAATGACCCGCTAGTGGCTCAGGTTTTAGCCAGTCAATTGGCCTGCCCTGAGGGTGTGGAGTTGGTCAAGCAGTTGGTTCACTCAAGTCACAAACACTCCCTTATACTCCTTAGAAGAGGGTCTCATTTACTTCCATTCTTGCATTTGGGTTCCCCTCTCCTTCCAATCGGAGGTATTCCACACACATCATGATCCCCCCACAGTCAGACATCCCAGTAACAAGAAATGCATCAATTTGATCAAGCAAACTTTTAACTGGGTGGGTCTGACAAAAGAGGTCCCGTCTTGGATCGCCAATTGTGTTACTTGCGCTAGGGCCAAGTCAGATCGCTCTGGAAAAAATGGCCTCCTGCAACCCTTACAGCAGGTGGAGGGCCCATGGACCTCGGTGTCCGTGGAATTTATTGTTGAACTCCCCTGTTCTAATGGGTTCACAGTGGTGATGGTAGTGGTGGATCATTTTACGAAATTTTCCCTTTTTATACCTTGTACTTCCATGATTATGTCAGAAGAAACTGCCCATCTTTTCGTACGCTATGTGTTTTTGATGTTTGGTCTTCCCCAGGAGATCATCTGTGACTGAGGTTCACAGTTTACCACGCAGTTCTGGAGTGAACTCCTATTAATCCTAAAAATATCCCCCTGTCAATCCATGGCATACCACCCTCAGTCCGATGGTCAGACTGAGCAGGTCAATCAAGTCCTTGAACAGTACCTGCATTGCTATGCTGCAGCAGCACAGGATAATTGGGCCAGTGACTTGCCCCTCACTCAATTCACTTACAATAATGGGACACACACATCCATGGGGTTTTCCCCATATGAAGCAACAATGGGTTATAACCCTTCATTTTTGGTTGGGCCATGCTTGCAGCCTGAGGTTCAAGCTGCCGCAGAACACGCTGCCACCATCAGATCAACTCAAGATTTAGTGCGGGAACACCTTACCAAAGCCATCAATGACTACAAGTGGTTCACAGATTGTAAGCATCTTCCAGGTCATGATTTTATGGTGGGTTCCTACGTTATGCTTGATACCTGCCATTTAAGAATTCAAACCCCTTCCCATAAATTCGCCAATAAACGCTCAGGTCCCCATTTAGTGGAGGAGGTATTGGGTAACAGGGCGTTCCAACTGAAGCTTCCTGTGCATTGGAAGCAGCATCCTGTTTTCCATGTTTCCCAGCTGTTGCCCTTCAAGGGTGCAATTCCCATGGAACTGGAACTGATCATCATTGACAATGAGGAAGAAGCTGAGGTAGAGGCTATACTGGCATCCCAGAATTCGCGACGTTCTGTCCAATATCTAGTGGCCTGGAAAGGGTATCCAGCCTATGAAAATAGTTGGGTCAAGGCGCGCGATTGTGCAAATTGCATGGACTTGGTTGAAGCATTCCATATATCCCACCTCAAGGCTCCTCACCCCCCCCAGAAAGTCACAACAGTTATGGCTATCAAGTTACCTAAGGCACACAAGAATGTGGCTCTGGTGCATTTTCCAGGTGGGGGTGCCCTTCCTTTGGAAAAAGGAAATGGTAATGTAAGTCCTGGGGAACGTCCCCTGGCTGTTGATCAGGCCATCTTCCTGTTCATGAGTAAAAAGACACCAAAGAGGATGGTAGTACCTCTCGTTTCTCAGGGTGATCTTGCTCACGTAGTAGATGAGCGATGGGCAACAGCTCTTCCACTTTGGATCCCACCCCCAGTACCCACACTTACCTTGGCAGAACTGTTACAGGGAATTAACGAAATCTGCGCTGAGATTGTCAAATTGAAATTGGCTGAATTGAATTTGAGTGGAAATCTGGCCAATGCCCAAATCTCAAATGGCTGGGAAGGCATGATGACTGAGGTATCAGCTGGAACGCCCGACAGTTCCAATTTGACCAATATGCTAATCAAACAAAGCACCCTCCCACCAAAGTTGTTAGGGATCATCCTTGATGATCAGGATATAGCATCAGGCACCACTGATGAGGGCTCAAAGCCCCCAGTTGGTAATTTGGGCATTGCGGCCAATGTGATGCCACTGACCAAACAAATGGTCCAGCGACTGAGTGTGGGCAGGTTGGGAGTCCCAAACCCATTCCCAAACAAATGAACCTGCCCCTATGTGGGGTGGCCTTGGGGGATTCCTGTCGCTCATCAGGCCAAATGCCATCATGCCAACCGTTGGAAATGTAGCTGAGTCTCAGTTCAGATGTTTGAGGTAAAACTGACAGCGCCTTGGCCCACTGCCAAATTTTGTGATGCCAGTTCTTAAGAAACAAACCCGTTCATTCCTGAACAATTCGCCGGTTAGGTCAAAATTGTGGGACCCAATCCTGGCTTGTCACTACCCCAATTGACCACTATTTAATCAGTTGCATAGCACTGAGGAAAATGTTGGTCAATTTTCATCCTTTTCCTTCAAATAAAATTTGCCAAAAAACCAAACAATTTTTGTATTATTTCTTCTGACTGCATCCCTGATGGCGTTTCCCTGGTGGCCTGTCAGTCCATATACCGGATGGGCTCTTCCAGTACTCTTGGTCACTATGGCCCCCTCCATTGTCAATTGGGTTCAGAGAGTCTGATATTTTTGGCTCTACAACCCCATTATAACTAACTTCTGGCAGCAATACATGGGGTTCTTGTGGCCGTACATCCACCAATTGCAAGAGAGAATCCATCTTCTTGCCACCCCAGTTGAAATGGCTCCATATGCCGAGGATCTCATTGAGACTATCTCAGTGATTCCACTCCCTGCAGTAAGACCCCCTGAATCAGGAGTGGGTTCAGTGTGGTTCATCGTTGAAATCATCCTCACCATGTTGCTGCACCAACAATTCGTTGTTTCCCAATGCCCAGCTCCATATCAAGTCATCCAGTCAGCAATGCCTCTGGCATTCTGGCTTGCTTTTTGGGTGCTTATGCATCCCAACTGGCAGGCCGGTCTAAACTTTTTCTGCTATTTCCATGACACTGCCCCTCACCAAGATCACAGTTATAGGCCTCAATAAAATCCTCAGTACCCTCCTAAGTATTGCAGTTATGAGCAGGAGGAGGAGGTCTGCATTGACAAGCTACCTTAGTTTGACCACAATGGGAATATCCATAGGTTCTTCAAACAATTTAAATTTGCGGTAGAAGGAGCCTCTGATCAGTGGAAGACTAAATTGCTGATATCCAGCTTGAATTTAGGAGTGCTGATCAAATCACCTTTTATCTTCCAAGCAGTACCATTTTATACCAAGAAGTAAAAGATACTGCGCTGCAGCTATCTGGGGGGACTGCAAAGATGTCACAGCAAAAGGCTGAATTCTGAATATTGGGTTCCAACGTGATGAGACCCTCATCGCATTTACTGACTGATTTACAGCGAAAGCCCATGTGCTGATTAGGGCAGGGAATTTATCTGAATCCTTTGTGTTTATTGCAATGACCTCTGCAGTGAAGCCATACCAAGAGATTTACAATGTCATGACTCCAATTTTAAATGATGATGTACCCTTGCTCAAAATTTTTCAGTTTCTGTATCAACTATCCGCTACTTTTTTATCCACCTAATAAAGAGCAGAAACATACTGCTGTCATTGCCAGACCTTCTTATTTGGGGAAATTCTCCCATCATGTTAAGGTTCCACCCAGTAACCCCCAGCCTTATTATTAAGTGCCTCGCCATTGTCCAAGTTACCTCCAGCAGATCAACTTCTATTTCAGACCTGCTCATGGTAATCATCAACATCCCAACTACTGACCTGGGCCTAATTACGCCAACTGTTAGCAGTCAAATTATTGGCCTAGCCCATTTTATGAAAATCAAGGGCGCAGACCCTATGAGGTGAATTATTTTGAGTGTGGTCACACTGGTCACCTTGCCTAAAGTTGCCCCAACCGTCAAGTCTACTATGTACATAAGGATCAATACTACCATGAAAAGATGGAGCAAAGTAGCGATGGGACTCTCTACCTCCGCTATTCCAACCCCAGATTCCTCACATGAACCCATTGTAGTATATCCAGAGGAAGCCCCTCAGTATGATGATGGGTTTTATACCAGCAGCCGGTTGAAAGGTTTAAACTTACTGACATAGGTGCAGGCTAAGGCCGCAGTGGAAGAAGGACCTCAGGAGCAACTGAAGCCGTATGCCTGCCAAATTCTTGACTAAGCTGCTTCAAATGAGCTGAACCCAGTATCAGATGCACCTTCCCTGAGAGGTGTAAACGTCACCCCCCAGTAGAAGCTATCTTCAAAGAATATGACAAAGTCGGTGAGGGGATCATGAAGCTTTCTTGGGAAAATAGATCCCTTAAATGTTCACATATTAAACAGTCAAAATTATTCTTATTCTGAGTGTAAATACTGTGATATTTTTGTAGCAAAAAATTGAGTACGCACTATAATAGATATAGGCGCCCCAATCAACAAAGTTTCCACCAAGTTGGCGGAAAAGTTGACATTAAAACCTCATGTAGAACACTGGATAGTATATGGGACCGCTGGAGCGGATAGCACGGTCTCTGAGGGAGCGTACAGAGCACTGCCCTTGCAATTTGGGTCAATTGTCATTGTAGCTTCAGAAAAAGTGTTACCAAAAAGTAATTATGACCTGTTAATTGAAACTTCTTTCATGTGGCACTTTGGGGCTGTCGTTGATATTATGGCGGAGACCTTTGAGATCTTGGGGAAGAGGATCTCAATTTGCTTTACCTTTAGTGGAGTGCCAAAGGATCCAGTGCACATGGGACATATCAACCTGGAATACAGTGATGGGGTGATTCTGGTTTGCTACCATCAACTAAAAAGCAAGACCCAAGCCTTCCCCAGAAGATATATGAATATCAAGGGCTGCCGCACAGAGCTGCTGGGCCAATATCCATTCCCTCTGGACACCAAGTAATAGTAAACACCGAGTTAGAGGTGAAAGTGCCATCCAGAATCTATGGGGAGGTCATTGGGCCTTATCAGCACTTGCAGCTTGAACCTCATTTGGCTCCAGGCATTATACTTCCAGGACATGAGGAGATCAAAGTTTTACTTGAGAACTTACAAAACAAACCAATGCAAATCTGCCAGCATCAGATAGTGGCATAACTATACTTGATCCCAGTTGAGAAGTTTCTTCTGGTGCATGAGTTTGGGCCACTGGATGAATTATATCTGCCCATTGAACTGCAGCCCGGTGTATTGGTAGTGGTACCACGTGAGAATTTAATGGGGATATTGAAAGATCAAAAGGACCAGGCAATAGCTTTATTTCAAAAATATAAGAAGCTTTTCCCTATTGATGACCATGATTCAGGGTGCGCATGGGGGTGATCCATTGATTGGACCCTGGGGGTCATCCCCCTCATCAGGTCTTGGTCAATCGGATGATCTAGGGAAGATGAGGAAGTAGTGACTGAGGAGATTGAAAAACTGCTGGAGCAAGGGATGCTTGAACCATTAAAAAGTCCGCGGGCTTTGCCTCATTCTAATTGTCAAAAAGAAGGATGGTACCAACTGGGTAGTAATAGACTATCAGAAGCTCAACATTATCACCAAGAAGGACTCATACCCTTTGCCACAGATTAACAAATGTTCTGGATTGGTTGGGGGAGCTCATTACTTTTTGGCAAGGGATTTGATATTGAGCTATTTGCAAATTGAGTTGCCCATGGTGGAACAGGAGAAATGTGCCATTATCACATCCAAAGAGCTTTTTCAACTAACCGTTTGCCTCAAGGGCTGTGTAACGCCATAGCTACGTTCCAACGGGCTATGGACGCAATCCTTGGCAACTTAAAACTGTCATGCATTCTCAAGTACTTTAACAATATCAATGTCTTTTCTCAGGTTTTTTTCAGAGCATCTTACTCGTTTGGAGGAGGTATTCCGCGGCTTGCTGTAGCCAACATTAAGATCAAACCCCATAAATGCCACTTCCTCAAAGACCAGTTGGAGTATCTTGGGTTTGTAGTGGACGCAATGGGGCTTAAATATCAACTGGTCAATGTAGAAGTTATACAGAAAATTACTTCACCAATTAGTAAATGGGACATACAAGTATTCTTGAGGATGGTGGCTAAAACTGACGCTTCAATCCCTAACTTCAGTTCTATTGGAGGGTCGTTATTTGAGCTGCTAAAAATGATGCTGTGTTTGAATGGACTGAACGCCAACAGTGCTTCTTTGACACCCTTCAGATGGCGTTGGTCAATGCACCAGTACTACGCTAACAAAATTTTGATAAAGAATTCATTGTTAAGATGGATGCATCACTTTCCGCCTTTGGGGCGGTCCTATCCCAAAAAGACAATGAGGGGGATGAGCACCCCATTGTGTACTGCATTCAGAGCCTGAACTGCCATAAGTGTAATCATACCATAAACAAGCGGGAGTGCTTAGGAGTGATATATGTGTATAGCAATTTAGGGTGTATTTAAATAGAGTACTTTTTAAAGTTGTAAAGGGTCATGCTTTATTACGCTGGTTGCAGAACCTCAAGGAGCCTGAAGGGCGTCTATCACGATGGGCCCTCAAACTGCAGGTTTATGACTTTGAGATCCTCCACCAACCTGAAGCAAAGCACCAGCACACCGATTGATTTTCAAGACTGCCAACAGTTGCCATCACAAAGTGGATCTGAGCAATGTGATTTATAATAAAATGCTCAGCGGAAAATATGATGTCAAAATGCCTCAAGTCATAAAAGCAAAACATGAGATGCAAGATAATACCTTCCAGTGTAATGGGGGTTGTACAAGTGGTTTGGAGATTCTACAGTTAACTTCCTGCAACCCTCGGCACATCCTAGCATTATCATGAGCGCACATAAGGAAGTTGGACATGGTGGAGTGTGAAAGACATTAGAATTGTTGTGGCCTCAGTATTACTAGGTAAATTATGAACTTTGATATGCTTGAAATAAACTCCTGCTGCCACCAGTGCCAAGTGGAAAATCTGTACCACCAGAAGATCATGTACTGGTTAGTGAAACCGCATTTTACTTGCATATAGTTTCCATTGATGTTGTTGGCCTCTTGCCAATGGGAGCTAACTGACCCAGATACATCCTGGTGGCAATTGACCACTTGAACAGGTGGGTTGAAGCACGGACAATACAGGATTTGGGGCGGTCACAATGGCCAAATTCATAATGGAATGTATTATCCAGCAACATGTCTGCCCTCAGTTCCTCCTTACAAATAAAAGAACCAACTTCACTTCTCACATCCTTATAAAGATAAATGAGCTAATGGCCATCCATGGGGCTTTGATGACTCCATATCACCTTGAGTCTAATGTGATGGTTGAGCGAGTTAATGGGACTTTAGTGAATATACTCCATAAACTGGTAGATCAACCTTCAGATGGAGTTCCATCCTTTCCACCGTCGTTTTTGCTTATAACATTAGCTACCATTATGCCACGGGGAAGAGCCCCTTTCAATTACTATATGGATGACACTCTGCTCTTCTGGCACTGCTCTATGCCTGCATATAAGTACTAGTGGAATGGATCCCCAACATTATTTGACTACCTAGCCAACGCGTTAATCAAGTTGCAAACTATAGTGTAAACCTTCAGTCTGGCCAAGAAGATAAGGAATCAGGCTGTCAATCAGGAATGGCATAGTGGGCTAGCTCATTTCAAAGACGGAGAGCTAGTTATGTTCCATGACCAGAACAGATTTAGTCAGAAGCACAAATTGGCCAGCATCTTGATTTTTCCGTTTAAAATTATTGAAAAAACAGGTATCAACGCCTATACTATTAAGGACCCCATAAGCGGTCATAAATTTAACTGAGTGCATTCAAAGTTCCTTTGGGAATAAGAACAATAGGATACTTATTGTACAGTCAAGGGGGTAATATCAAGATTCTGATATGACTGTACAATAAGCCTGAATAGCTCTGGCAGATTGGCTAGAATCCACCAATCATGATTTTATTACAATTATTTAAGCGCCTTGGGATGTGGCAATATTTGGTCTGGAAGGGTAATTATTGGATCACCTCCAAATAAGATGATAAGGTGATTCTACATTTAACAAATATTGAGTAGATCGACTTGAACTAATGCAATAGAGAATTTAAGAATACCATACTCTGCTGGAGCCAATGAGAATACAGCGGAACTGAATAGTCTAAGCCAAAGGAGCAGTATTGACTGAAGTCACTGATATATAAGTGAGATGGGATGATTGAAGGAGGAGGATTGTTAGTAGGAAGAGAGTGCGGAGAAGAGAAATTTTTTTAATAAATAATAGTTTAATTAAGAGGTGTCACTGGGGCAATTGCTCCATATTTTATTATATTTTTAAGAATTTTCTAAGGACCAATGATATCCATATTGTCCATCCAATTGCTCTGTGGGTTTGGCCCTGCACAAAATCGCCTGGCGTATCTCAACAATATTGCCAAATTATAACAATAGTCAAATTTGAAAAATTGGAATTTAAATTTTTCTAAAACTAAATTTCAACCGCAAAGAATTTAACATCCAATGGCTACATTCTTGGGTTGTAATGGTGTCTGTTTTAGCTTAACCCTTGGCGCAGGTTATATGTTCATTGAATGCATTTCTCAAATCTCTCCCTAAGTGGCTTTTTCGCACATCTTATCAGAACAGCGTGCTTTATCAATTTTAGATGCTATTATAATTTTTTTATCTGTGATTCAAGCCAAGTCTTTCCTTGACATGATGGGTGTATGAGATATATCAGCTCCATCTGGATATAGACCTATAATCAAATTATGACGTGTGCTCAACTTTTGAGGCACAGGGGAGCCCAAGTTCACTTTAGTAAGCACTGCACAGTTCCTGTGGAACCACCTGAGACACTACGCAATCAAAAATAATATGGCTCCTATGCCCTCTATATGATAAGGGGTCAGCCATATCAGAAGTAGTTGTCAGGGCAACAGAAGATAAAGTTTAGAATGGCCTGCCAGTTGGGATGAAGAAGCACCCAAAAGGCAATCCAGAATGCCAGGGGCATTGCCACATGAACAAGTTTAAGTGTACCAGGATATGTGTAACAAGGGGTTCCAATGGGACACAAATGAAAAGGACAACCCAGCTATAACCAGTCTGTTGCAGCCCCAGGGCCAATGGGCCTGGCTATAGGAAGTTGTGAGATCGGGGAAAATTCCAGAAAGGTCTTGAATAATAAGCCTAAGTGACTATGACAGGGATCAAAATCAAAATGAATGAGACAGCCCAGTCACTAAATAGGCTGTGGGGCCACATTGTAATTGTCATGGGGGGTTTGGCAAGAAAAAGTCAAACTTGGTTAAATAAATTTGAGTGTGAGAAGATTTTTATTGAGGTTAAAATATGATAATTGACCATCAATTTTCTCAGTGTGTTATGAATGCTTAAATAGAGTATTTTTTTGGGGAGTAGCTTAGGAAAGTGTGGGATTGGGGCCCTTGAGATTTGGTAAAACCAGCAAACTTTAAGAGAGAGAGGGTAAACATACTTAATTTGAACTGACTTTGAAAGTGTCAGCGGTGGGTTGAGTCACTGTTGGTTCATCCATGGATGTATTATTGCCAATTTTCTTCCGTTATGATGACTGGAGTGATGGTGTCTTGTCTAACAGTTAGCGGGAGCCTTTAAAGGCTACCCCATGTAGGGGCGGTCCCATGAGGTTGGGAACTGGTTTGGGGCACCCAACCCACCCACACCCAGTCACTCTGGTGTCCATTTGGCCAAGCGAGAAATGTCATATGTGGATTTTGATGCTTTGAGTGAGGGTTTTGAACTAATGCAACATTTCCCAATGGCCTGATGCCATTGGTAAGCTTTGTCAAATATCTAACACTAGCTGCTTCATTTGCTAAAAGAATGAACCCATCAGGCTTTAATGCCAACAGTTTGGGGCTCTCAGACCTTGATGCTGAAGGTTTGTTGCCATCAACTTCATTTAGACTTTTTATCCCATGCAAATGCTGACTCTCCAATAACTTTGCACAAAACCCCATTGAGTTGAAGTATTAATTCATCTGAAGTAAATACTGGGATGGGTGGCGGGGTTCTTAAAGGGTAAGCTGTTACCCATCGCTTGTCAACCACATGGGTGAGGTCACCCTGGGAGATGAGAAAGGCAGCTGGCCTTCTTGGACCCTTTTTTGATGAAAATGGGAATGCCACCCAGTCCAATTGGAGGGGCCGCTCCCCCAGAATTACAGTAGCATTTTAGATGTGATGCGCACCATGATGCTCAAGATTCATTCATAAAAAAATGGGAAACACAAAACGATTTGAGAGATGAGATTTCTTATTATATAATAAAAATAAAAGAGTTCAAAACAACTTAGTGCAATAGGACCCATCCAAAAAAACTTTTCTCTCTCGTTGCAATCACTTTTGCAACTTATTAAAATCAAGTCTGATTCTATTTTTGTAATCTCACAGAGGAGATTAGTCTGCGCCCATGTCAGGGAGTAGTTGGGCAAGTAAGGTAAGAGGAGCAGGTGGTAGGCCCGCGGCCTCAAACGTTCAAAAACGCCCTGGAGAAACTGGCAGAATAAAAAAAATATAAAAAAACTGGCGGTCACTAATTTCCCAGAAATCCTCACTTGGAAAGCGCGATGCAACCAGTACATCAACACGCCACACTCCCAACCACTCTCATCAGTGGAATATGGAGTCCATGTGTTTCTGGACATCCAACAAACAGCTCTATGGGAAAAATTTTGTGGGGATGTGCACACTTTTTTCCCAACTGTGGTGTACGTCACACCTCACTCCATGTCATGTGGTTGGCTGGACCTTGGTTTCAAAAACAAGGAGGCAGCAGATGAAGCTGCTGTGGTGTGTGTAGTGATTGATCTCCCCAAAGGGCAACAGGTCATTGAAACCAAATGCACCAGATGGACAAAATCCAACCAAATTTTCCTCACGTTCGACTTTTTGTCCACTACAGTCAAGTGTGCCATTCTGGAGCAGCATCTGAAAGATGGTCTCACCATTTACAGCGTAATACAATCTTTCAAGATGCAATGCTTTATGCTGATGCCACACCTGTGCACCGGCAAAGCCATTGCAGTTCTGACCCCAACTGAGGAGATTGCGAAGGACCTAACCCAAATCCCACACTCCACATATATCAATATTGAAGGGCATACCACCCACCCTTTCTGGGTAACCGTGGACAGCGCGCCCCCATCTGCACCCACTGTGACGCATTTGGCCATAAGGCACATGCATGCCCCACCAAGGAGGGCATCACATTCCAAGAGCACCCCTCAGCGGCCATGGCCAGCGGAGAGGCGCACTATGAACCAACTGCAAGCACCAAAGAGGCTTTCCCGTGGGGAGCACAAGGCTGCTACCTACTGGTAAAACCTATTTCCCTGCAAGAGCGGAAGAAGGCCAAGCAGGCCCGCAGGGCCGCGGCCAAGGAAGTGGCCAAAGTAACCACTGCTATCCCACACTCCCAACGCCAGGAGGACATCAAAACCTTTGCAGCGGAAGCAACTTGGGAATCCATAAACCAATCAGATTGGGAAGCCCATATTGATTGGGCCACCCAATCTGAGGATCTGATGGGTGACTCAATTTCACCCAATCTTTGCAACCAAGCTTTGGTCAAAACTGACTTGGGGTCCAACCTACCTGAAAATTTTTTTCAACCTGATTGTCGGTGCACCAAACTCATCCACACCACAAAAAATTTGTTTGACGTCGGGGAAACAAAAAGTGAAGGCAAAAGCTAACTTGAACCTTTCTGCTAAAATCAACAAAACTACCAATAGCATTGCTGCAAACACCCACGCTGCCATGAAGGCCTGTGGGGATCTAGAGGAGGCTAGTGGGCCTGGGTGCCCACCCCTCGCACCTAAGGTGTGATGGGGGAAACCTTCACTTTAGGGACGTTGAATATTGCCAGACTCAAGGCCTTGCCATCCCGGGCTAGGAAACTGAGTTTTTTGCAAAAAAATTTACCCATGGACATCCTGGCCATCTAGGAGTCCCACTGTCCATGAGGTTCCGAGGATGCTTGGAAAACCATGCTCCTCCCATCCCTATCCTTTTGGTCAGAGCACTGTGGGGTGCTAGTTTGGAAAATAGTTTTCAAATTTTTATCATCAGAATCCTTCCCCAATTGCTGAGTCCTCATTGTCACTTTCTCGTGGGCTGACGTGGCACAGCTATTGTCAACATCTACACCCAAACCTGTGCATGAGAACGTCAGGAATTTTTTTATTGGTCAAATCCCTCCTGTTACCCCCAGACCCTTTTGTAGTCAGCAATATGAACTGCTGGCTAAACACACCAACGGACCATTGGCCTTCCTCCTCCCACGCCCCCCAGGGTCACATAGAACTTTGCGTTCTAAAGGCCACCATTGGGTTAATGGATGTGCTGCCACAGCAAGCCCCGCTGCTTGAAAACATGATGTGACCCCATGTCCACAACGGCCAATTAAGGTCCATGACCCACATAGACCTTATCCTTACGCCGGCGAAATTCCAACCTCACATTTCCCACTTTCAAACAAAGAAAATTGAATTCTCTGACCCCTGGCTGGTCTCGATAACCTACCACCTACCTGTCACAGTGGCTAAGGCCCCACCTTGGTGCAAACTTCGCCCTCCCAAACTTGCATCGCCAGGATTTTCCACTTGGGTGGAATCAGCAACTTTGGCAAAAGAGTTTGTTACACCATTTTGTGTGGACCCCATCTCCACATGGGGCAACTTTCAAAGAAGATACCATCCACCACTCTCGCCACCTCTCCTCCCGATGCTCACGAGCCACATCAGCTGTCATCTCATGCGCTCTGGCAGAGTTGGCACACCTGGAGTCCAACATCCCAGCCACAGGATACAGCCCTGCATGGGGCCAGAAGTGGGCGGAGGCAGCCACCCACCTCAACGTGCTCAAAAGGCAACACAAACCTTGGGTTTGTGTTCAGTACAGGGCCAAACACATTACAGAGGGTGACAAGTGCACCGCATATTTTTTTAAAATTTTTTTCGCACCATTCCAGAGCGTGGCCTGCACACAGGTGCAAAGATCAGATGATTCCATCGCGGATACACCAGCTGAAGTGGAAATCGAAACACAAAAGTATTACTCCAAGTTATACTGATCTGATCTAATTCAGCTGGCCAAAGTTGCAGAATTTCTTGACTGAACCCACATCCGCACCATTTCCCAATACCTGGAAATGATAAATTCGATTACTCCAAACGAATTATGAACAGCCATCTGCGGTGCACCAAACCAGAAATGCCCAGGCCCAGATGGCATTCCATATGAATTCTATAAAAGTACTTCAAATATATTTCCCCACTACTGCTTGCCTCACTTAACCAGAGCCTTCTAAAAATGCGCCTCCTACCAGGAGGACAAGAGGCCTTCACCATAACACTCTGTAAGAAAGGGGACAAGCTAGACTTAGCCAACTGGCGCCCCATTTCTTTAACTAACACGGATACAAAAATTTTAACAAAAATCATGGCTAACCGTTTAGGGATTGTAGAATCTGCTACCATCTCCCCAGAACAATTCGGTTTCATACCCAGAAGGTCAATTTGGGACAACGTGCACTCTGTGGCTAACACATGCCAGTCCACAGCCTCTGGGGAACTTGTATTCTTGGACCAACAGAAGGCCTATGATAGAGTAAACTGGAAATACCTCAGGGCCTGCCTCCATCAATTCTGCCTACCCCCTCACTACATCAACTGGGTAATGCTGCTCATGGAATCTTCAACGATGGCAGTGCATGGCCCTGGCTTCCTAACAGAAGTAGTCCGCCCTCAAAGGGGCTTATGACAAGGGGACCCCCTTAGCCCACTCTTATACAACTTCAGCCTTGACCCACTACTTCGAAACGCAAATGCCCAACTCACTGGGGTCCATGTTCCAGGCCAAGCCCCAGTCAAGATGATGGCATTTGCAGACGACTGTGTGGTTGGGGTGTCTAATAATAAAGATGCACGCGCACTTGAAGCTCTCATCCAGGAGTATTCCCGGGTAAGTAATGCTGCACTGATCGCTTCCAAAACAAAATCATCCTCCTTGGTCGGTACCAAACCTGCTGGGCCCCAGCGACCAGTGCCCAGCCCAGCCCATCTGCTCACAAACGCGCTCGCCCTCCCAGCTCACCCACACCACCCACTGGTGCTCCCCTTTGTGCCACGCCCTACCATAGGGCCAGTCCACCATCTGGGCGTGTGGGTGGAGGCAGGCGGGTACGCATCAGCAGTAATGGAGAGTCATATTCTAGGCAACGCAACAAAGCGCATCGCCTTCCTCAGAGCCCACCCTACTTCCCTTACTGGCAAGGTTGTTTTAGCCAACTCTATGCTCCTCTCCAAAGTCTGGTTTGGAGCTCACGCCATCTTCTTCTCCCCAAGCTTCTTCAAATCCTTGCATGCCCTGCTGCAAGGATGGCTATGGTTAGGCCGCCCTCCACCAGTATGGTTAGAAGTCATGTTTGGCCCTCAACAGCAAGTGGCATGGTCCTGATTGACTTCAGAGCCCATGCGGCCAAGATCTTGGGTACCTGGATTGCAGCCATCACCGCCCCTACACTCCCCTCCCAACACTGGTCCCGCACAGCCTGATCCAACTTCTCCTGCGCCTTGGGCCTCAACAATCCATCGAACCCCCACTCCCTGATGAAATACCTGGCTTCACACCCATCGGCCACAGGTCCTCACGGTACTAAAACCCACTACAAACGAATCCTACTCTCCATGCGGAGCGCTGAGTGGAGAATTCGTATTAGCAGACACACAGTACAGAGAAGCCGCCCCTCTCCTCAGTTCACACAAGAGGTACAGGGGCTACCCATTCAAGATGGCGTGATCCCCACACGGCCCCATGTCCTATCCAGGGTGGACTACCTGGACATGATGGACATCCCTTACTCAATTGAGACCCAAAAAACTATCTGAAAATACGCACACCATCCTCTGTTGCAGCCTCAAATCCGTTCCCATGTGTGGCGCTGCTTGAGGTGAGTGTACTATATGGCTGAGCGCTCTAACGCTTTACACTCATCCTGCGTCGTGTGTGGCCAGTATGGAACGCTGTTCCACCGCCTGGAGAAGTGTCCTACCTCTAAAGTGATATGGCGCGAAATTCAACTTCTGCTGGGCCAGGATCAAACACATCCCTTCAGTCTGTCAAGAGATATGTTTGCTTTATCAATGGCCTCCCCCTTCCACCCTCCCTCCATGCTCTGGTGGTTGCAATCGCCATGTGGACTATCCACACGATTGTCTTGGATGCCATTACAGGCTCCACCCCAACCCTCCCAGAAGCTGTCCACAGATTCCGGTCTCATTTGGTGGACCACTTTCAGGTGTGAATGTTTGGATACCTCCCACCATGTCGCCGACAGCTGGTCTCCTCCTGGTTCCCAGTTTGGCTCATCAAATCAGACCCTTTCCTCCACACGTGTTCAATTGTGGCTACGGCCCCTTTACAAGTTCCCTCCCCTCCCCATAAGTGGCGTTCCCACTGGTAACAAGAGATAGCATCGCTTCTCTGGGGTGCCTTCCCTGTTACTAAGTTTTGTCTCTTTCAGGTCAAATTCGGAAGTGTCTATCCCATGGTTGGCCTTCCTCGCAATAAATTAGAAATAAAAGAGTTCAAAGCAAGTCAGTACTTTACAAGTGATGGCACTAGCTTTGTAAGGGGAATGTTTAGGGATTACCACAATGCTTCAGGTGCGGCAACAAGTTCTCAGATTTCAGGTTCTAAAGTTCATGCTATATGTCCTGGGGAGCAGCCCCTTTGCCTAAATAGAAAAGAGTTTCCCTATAAAACTAGGAAGGGGCCCAAGAAGGCTGCCGCCCCCTCACTACCAAGGGCCATTTAGCCCCATGTTGTTGATGAACAATAGGTTACAGATCATCTCCTTAAAGGGTTTCCCCTTTTCATCCTTCCTACCACCAAGGAGTTGGAGAAGAGATTACAGGGGCTGTGTTAGGAAGCGGTGGTGGTCAGATGTCACAGCCAGCAAGTAGGTTGTTGCCCCTCCAGGGATGAAATGTATCAACTGAGGTTTAAGTTCTGTCCAAGGGTTTAAGTCAGACTAAATGCAGTATATTTTATATTCAAATTTAAGTTTGAAATCCCCTTTTAGCCCTCTGACTTGTTGCAATGTGAGGCGAGCCTGTCCCCATTCTGTTTGGGTGTGCCAACCCCTTTCAATTAAAAATGAGATTGATTCTACCCCCTATCCATGGGTGCAGCCTGACAGTCCACCAAACTGATCAATGCAACCAGCAAAGCATGGTCAATCTGAAAAATAATTTATATAATTTGATAGTGATCTGACCTATCACCCCCAGATTCAAAACAAACTGAGAGTCCTCAGTGTGTTGGTCTGTCACAATTGCCCTATTAAGATTTCTCTGATCTCAAAGAACACCCCCCTATTCCTCATCAATATGGCTTTTGAGAAAGCAGTCCCCAACAGGTATTGCTTTCAGCCAATTTTTTATATACGTAATAAAAATTCACCCAAAAATAGAACTCTTTAAGTTTAACTTGTGTTAAACAATGATATTTTTTTAAGTTGTTGTGTTCCTTGGTCTACACAATGACTGGGCCATAGGGGTAATTATTATTTCTCTCTTTCCCACTCTACTTGAATGGGGGATTTAATATGGGTCTAATCTATACTTTTTTCTTATCTGGGATGGTTTTGAAGCATCGCAATTTTACCTTAATCTTTTGTTACTCCCAACCTCATTTTTTAAGTTCTGAAGTTCTCTATATAGATTCCCTCCTCCTGCTATCAGAGATTTTCCCACAGTGCGGTCTGTTCTTTAAAGTCTGCCTATCCTGGATCCTTGGTCAAGGCTGTCCCTGCTGCTTGACTCCTCTTGGGGGTGTTGGTTTCCTCATTGTAAGGCTTCAAAACCAAGTTCTTCTCATCCCAAATAAATATAAAATACTGTGGGCAGCTATACCCATGGTAAATTGGTCTGTATATTAGGTTTCTACATATCACGACTAGCAGTCTGTTCTTAGTTTATCAGCTACTTTAATAATATAATTGATTAACCCTCAATATAAGCCTTCTCCACCCTTCTTTCCGAAGTGGGTGATGCCATGAGTCACTTTACCCAATGAACTTGCAAGCTGTGCTTAGTTTTATGTTCTTTGTGTGGTCAATTTGTGCATTTGTTAATGATTAATGCTGTGGCGGTTAATTTACTTCTGACTCAACATTCCTTTCCCCTGTTTAAATCCAGGCTTTTCACATGCAATGTGGGCAAGTCAGTTCTTACCTTTCTTAGAGGTGAAAGTTAAAGACTTGGACCCCTTGACAGAGTTGCAGGTTCAGTTTTCATCAAACGCTGAAACTTTTTTTACCTTTAAGGATTCCCAACAAAGTGTTGTTCTCCTGAATGCAATAGAGGGAGATTCTAACCTTTTGGTGTGGTATCCTGCATTCAGCCAATCAGGCTAGAGTTTCCATGCCACTGGTCACTTTGGTGTCCTGGCGATTAGGCTCCATTTTTTAGAATAGCTCAACTTTTACATGTATTCACTCTAGGTGAGGAATCATCACATCTGTCCCCCTTGTTGAGTCCTTTCTAGCTCAAACTCCTAGCTTAGGACTTTCTTTAGAGATCCTAGTTGCAGAATTCTGGGCCGCGTTGGATTCCGTCTCCAAAAATTATCCCTCTAAGAACCTTAGCTGGTTACCTTGGAGTAGGCTGCTTCATTGGCCACTTTGATTGGTGCCATACTTTGGAGTGCCCAAGTAGGGTAGGAGTGTCAATGTTCTTCAAATAGTTAGCTGTGTTTGAAAATATATTTCAGTGAATTTTTTAGTTCATCTACTTAATAAGAGTTTGTCTTGAACATAAAACAAAAGAGCCTTGCTGTTTCTTGATACTGCTCCTGTCTACCCTTGTTCAGCCTCTCCTAGCTCTGGTACTAGGTTCCTTCCATTAAGTCCAAAACTAAGGAGAAACATGTGCCTTTAAACTCATTGGTAACTGTATTGTTAGTGCTACAACAAGATGCAATTGAGGAAATCTATTCCACCAGGGATCTTATTCTTTTTTAGACTCTAGCCTAGCTCATAATCTGGTGATCTCCACCTCTCAGGCATCCATGTCCCTCGTTTATGGAAATATACAAGATAATGTTTATTTTATGTTACCTATTGAAATTTAGTTGGGACCCCATAAGGTGTTCATTGATGCTCTCTTGGATACCAGAGTGGTAAGAATCCTCAATAGTTTAAATTAGCTCAAGATCTTGATCTTGATTTTGACTTTGAATTAGCACTTCCTCAGCTCCAATGATTTTTTATAAATTAAGGCGTCCTATTCCATTTTCTGTGCACAAGTTCTACTTTTGCAATCAATTAACTGCGGCGCTAGATTTGTTGTTCCCAGCTATCTTGGGAGTTGGCTGGTGGCATCATAAATATGTGATTATCAGTCTGCAATCCAATTCTTTTCCTTTAAAAATACCAATTATGTGGGGTGTTTTCTCTCATTAATAAGTTGGCTTACACAAGATCATTGGTATTAATCACTGCATCATTCTCTCTCATAAAGCTCCCTACCAATTTCTCCCTGGTTAATGCCAAATAAAGACATATTTGATATTAAAAAGGCCAGATTGTTTTTCGCCCCACTCTGAATATGATTTGGCCTTTTTGTTAAAGGATTTGATCAATAGCAAATGCCTATTATATCCATATACTAGAAAAAGTATATAAGGCATTGGATATCTAGTTGAAGGATATGTTCCATATGGGATGGATATTTCAGAAATCCTCTCCATTGAATGTCTTTGAATTTAATTTTTTATGAATTTTTTTATTCAGTTTCACCCCTCAGTCAACCCAAATTTCACTAATCCTATAGTACCAACTAATAAAAACTAATTTCTATGGATCCTTATCCATCTTAAATTTTTAATTTATAAATTTTAAATTTATTGTGGGGAAGGCTGACCATGGGACGGACACTTCCAAAATTGACTTGACTGAGATAACACTTAGTAACAGGGATGCCACCCCAGAGAAGCGATGCTATCTCTTGTTGCCAGCGGGAACGCCACTATGGGGAAGGGGAGGGAACGTGTGAAGGGGCTGTAGCCACAATTGAACACGTGTGGAGGAAGGGGTCTGATTTGATGAACCAAACTGGGAACCAGGAGGATACCAGCTGTCAGCAGCGCGGTGGGAGGTATCCAAACATCCATGCTTGAAAGTGGTCCACCAAATGAGACCAGAATCTGTGGACAGCTTCTGGGAGGGTGGGGGTGGAGCCTGCGATGGCATCCAAGACAATCGTGTGGATGGTCCACATGGAGATTGCAATCACCAGAGCACGGAGGGAGGGTGGAAGGGGGAGGCCATTGATAAAAAAAACATATCTCTTGACAGACTGAAGGGATGTGTTTGATTCTGGCCCAGTAAACGTTGAACTTCGCGCCATATCACTTTAGAGGTAGGACACTTCTCCAGGCGGTGGAACAGCGTTCCATACTGGACACACATGACGCAGGATGAGTGTAAAGTGTTAGAGCGCTCAGCTGTATGGTACACCCACCTCGGGCAGCGCCACACATGGGAGCGGATTTGGGGCTGCAACAGAGGATGGTGAGCGTATTTCCTGATGGTTTTTTGGGTCTCAATGGAGTAAGGGATGTCCATCATGTCCAGGTAGTCCACTCTGGATAGGACATGGGGCCATATGGGGATCACGCCATCATGGATGGGTAGCCCCTGTACCTCTTGTGTGAACTGAGGAGAGGGGCGGCCTCTTCAGGTTGTATGTCCGCTAATACAAATTCTCCACTCAGCGCTCCGCATGGAGAGTAGGATTCATTTGTAGTGGGTTTTAGTACCGTGAGGACCTGTGGCCGATGGGTGTGAAGCCAGGTATTTCATCAGGGAGTGGGGGTTCGATGGATTGTTGAGGCCCAAGGCGCAGGAGAAGTTGGATCAGGCTGTGCGGGACCAGTGTTGGGAGGGGAGTGTAGGGGCGGTGATGGCTGCAATCCAGGTACCCAAGATCTTGGCCGCATGGGCTCTGAAGTCAAGCAGGACCATGCCACCTTGCTGTTGAGGGCCAAACATGACTTCTAACCATACTGGTGGAGGGCGGCCTAACCATAGCCATCCTTGCAGCAGGGCATGCAAGGATTTGAAGAAGCTTGGGGAGAAGGGGATGGCGTGAGCTCCAAACCAGACTTTGGAGAGGAGCATAGAGTTGGCCAAAACGACCCTACCACTAAGGGAAGTAGGGTGGGCTCTGAGGGAGGCGATGCGCTTTGTCACGTTGTCTAGAATATGACTCTCCACTACTGCTGATGCGTATCCGCCTGCCTCCACCCACATGCCCAGATGGCGGACTGGACCTATGGTAGGGCGTGGCACAAAGGGGAGCACCAGTGGGGCGGTGTGGAGTGAGCTGGAGGGCGAGCGCGTTTGTGAGCAGATGGGCTGGGCTGGGCACTGGTTGCAGGGGCCCAGCAGTTCTGAAACTGACCAAGGAGGATGATTTCAGTTTTGGATGCATTCAGTGCAGCATTACTTACCCGGGAATACTCCTGGATGAGAGCTTCAAGTGCGCGTGCATCTTTATTATTAGACACCCCAACCACACAGTCGTCTGCAAATGCCATCATCTTGACTGGGGCTTGGCCTGGAACATGGACCCCAGTGAGTTGGGCATTCACATTTCGCAGTAGTGGGTCAAGGCTGAAGTTGTATAAGAGTGGGATAAGGGGGTCCCCTTGTCATAAGCCCCTTTGAGGGCGGACTACTTCTGTTAGGAAGCCAGGGCCACGCACTGCCATCGTTGAAGATTCCATGAGCAGCATTACCCAGTTGATGTAGTGAGGGGGTAGGCAGAATTGATGGAGGCAGGCCCTGAGGTATTTCCAGTTTACTCTATCATAGGCCTTCTGTTGGTCCAAGAATACAAGTGCCCCAGAGGCTGTGGACTGGCATGCGTTAGCCACAGAGTGCACGTTGTCCCAAATTGACCTTCTGGGTATGAAACCGAATTGTTCTGGGGAGATGGTAGCAGATTCTACAATCCCTAAACGGTTAGCCATGATTTTTTTGTTAAAATTTTTGTATCCATGTTAGTTAAAGAAATGGGGCGCCAGTTGGCTAAGTTTAGCTTGTCCCCTTTCTTGAAGAGTGTGACAGTGAAGGCCTCTTGTCCTCCTGGCAGGAGGCGCGTTTCCAGAAGGCTCTGGTTAAGTGAGGCCAACAGTAGTGGGGATATATATTTGAAGTACTTTTTATAGAATTCATATGGAATGCCATCCAGGCCTGGCCATTTTTAGTTTGGTGCACCGCGAATGGCTGTCCATAATTTGTTAGGAGTAATCAAATTCATTATTTCTGGGTATTGGGAAATGGTTCAGATGTGGGCTTGGTCAAGAAATTCTGCCACTTCGGCCAGCTGAATTGGATCAGATTGGTACAACTTGGAGTAATACTCTTGTGATTTGATTGCCACTTCAGCTGGTGTATCCACAATGGAATCATCCGATATTCACACCTGTGTGCAGGCCATGCTCTGGCATGGTGTGAATTTTTTAAAAATATGCAGTGCACTTGTCGCCTTTTTTGATGTGTTTGGCCCTAAACTGAACACAAACCCGATGTTTGTGTTGCCTTTTGAGTGCGTTGAGGTGGGTGGCTGCCTCCGCCCACTTCTGGCCCCATGCAGGGCTGTATCCTGTGGTTGGGATGTTGGACTCCAGGTGTGCCAACTCTTCCAGAGCGCGCGAAATGACAGCTGACGTGGCTCGTGAGCATCTGGAGGAGAGGTGGCGAGATTGGTGGATGGTATCTTCTTTGAAAGTTGCCCCATGTGGAAATGGGGTCCATACAAAACGGTGCAACAAACTCTTTTGCCAAAGTTGCTGATTCCACCCACATGTAAAATCCTGGTGACGCGAGCTCAGTGGGGCGGATTTTGCACCAATGTGGGGCCTTAGCAGCTGTGGCAGGTAGGTGGTAGGTTATTGAGAACAGTCGATGGTCAGAGAATTCCATTTTTGTTGTTTTAAAGTGGGATATGTGGGGTTGGAATTTCTCTGGCATAAGGATAAGGTTGATGCAGGACATGGACCTTAATTGGCCGTTGTGGACGTGGGGCCATGTCATGTTTTTGAGCAGTGGGGCATGCCGCAGCAGCGCATCCATTAACCTGAGGGTGGCCTTTAGAACGCGTAGTTCTATGTGACCCTGGGGGGCGTGGGGTAAGGAAGGCCACCGGTCCATTGGTGTGTTTAGCCAACAGTTCATGTTGCTGACTACGAAAAGGTCTGAAGGTAGAGGGAGGGATTTGACTGATGAGAAAAATTCCTGACACTCTCGTACACCATTTGGGGCTTAAATGTTGATGATAGCATGTACCACATCAGCCCACGAAAAGGTGACAACGAGGACTCAGCCATTGAGGAAAGTTTCCAAAGATGAAAAATTTGAAAAAATTATTTTTCTGAATTAGCACCCCACAGTGCTTCAACCAAAAGGATAGGGATGGGAGGAGCATTGTTTTCCAAGCCTCCTCGGAACCTTGTAGACAGTGGGACTCCTGGATGGCCAGGATATCCACGGGTAAATTTTGTTGTAAAAAACTCAGTTTCCTAGCCCGGGATGGTGAGGCCTTGAGTCCAGCAATATTCAACATCCCTAAAATGAAGGTTTCCCCCATCACACCTTAGGTATGAGGGGGTGGGCACCTGGGCCCACTAGCCTCCTCTAGATCCCCATGGGCCTTCATGGCAGCGTGGGTGTTTGCAGCAATGCTATCAGTATTTTTGTTAATTTTTGCAGAAAGGTTTGCATTGGCTTTTGCCTTCACTTTTTATTTCCCTGACATCAGACAAATTTTTTGCAATGCAGATGAGTTTGGTGCACCATCGAGCGGGGCAAAATTTTTTTTCAGGTAGGTTGAACCCCAAGTCAGTTTTGATTGAGCTTGGTTGCAAAGATTGGGAGAATTTGAGTCACCCATCAGATCCTCAGATTGGGTGGCCCAATCAGTATGGGCTTCCCAATCAGATTGGTTGATGGATTCCCAAGTTGCTTCCACTGCAAAGGTTTTGATGTCCTCCTGGCGTTGGGAGTGTGGGATAGCGGTGGTGACTTTGGCTGTTTCCTTGGCCGCAGCCCTGCGGGCCTGCTTGGCCTTCTTCCACTCTTGCGGGGAATTAGGTTTTACCAGAAGGTAGAAGCCTTGTGCTCCCCACAGGAGAGCCTCTTTGGTGCTTACGGTTGGTTTGTAGTACACCTCTCCTCTGGCCATGGCCACTGAGGGGTGCTCTTGGAATGTGACACCCTCCTTGGTGGGGCATGCATGTGCCTTATGGCTGAACGCATCACAGTGGGTGCAGATGGGGGGCGCGCTGTCCACGGTTACCCAGAAAGGGTGGGTGGTATGCCCTTCGATGTTAATAAAAGTGGAGTGCGGGATCTGGGTTAGGTCCTTCACAATCTCCTCATTTGGGGTCAGAACTGCGATAGCTTTGCTGGTACGCAGGTGTGGCATCAATGTAAAGCGTTGCATTTTGAAAGATTGTAATTTGCTGTAGATGGCGAGACCATCTTTCAGGTGTTGCTCCAAAATGTCACATTTTACTGTAGTAGGCAAGAAGTTGAACGTGAGGAAAATTTGGTTGGATTTTGTCCATCTAGTGCATTTTGTTTCAATGACCCATTGCCCTTTGGGGAGGTCAATCACTACACACACTGCAGCAGCCTCATCTGCTGCCTCCTTGTTTTTGAAACCTAGGTCCAGCCAACTGCGTGACATGGAATGAGGTGCGACGTACACCACATTTGGGAAAAAGTGTGCACATACCCACAAAATTTTTCCCATAAAGCCATTTGTTGGATGTCCAGAAACACGCAGACTCCATATTCCACTGACGAAAGTGGCTGGGAGTGCGGCATAATGATGTACTGGTTGCATCGTGCTTGCCAAGCAAGGATTTCCAGGGAAATAGTGACCGCCAGTTTTTTGAAATTTTTTCTATTCTGCCAGTTTCTCCGGGGCGTTTTTGAACGTTTGAGGCCGCGGTCCTACCACCTGCTCCTCTTACCTTACTTGCCCAACTGCTCCCTGACATAGACGCAAACTAATCTCCTCTATGAGATTTATCAAACTAGATTCAGACTTAAATTGAATGGGTTGCAAAAGTGATTGCAATGAGAGAGAAAAGCTTTGTATCCTTATCCATCTTAATACAGTAAGGATATCAAAGAGATTTCCTCTGACAAACCCTCACCTGACCTAGTTCAGGGTATAGAAGAACTTGCCAATGGAGCAAAGAATACTCTGAAAATAAGGGCTTAAGCAAAGACTACAAATATAACATTTTTTATATTTAATAAAGACGTTTTTACCTCTAATTTTAGTTTATTTTATAGTTTATTATGTCTCTTTCAGTAGCTCCTCTCTGGCCGTTAACATAATGAACTACTTGATTATAGCGTTAGGTCCCTTTTCACCTATTGATTAATTTATTTAACTTACTAAATCTTGCATATAGGCTCTTTGGCTCTCCTTGCATACTTATCTCTGGCAGGACATTAATATCCCACCCATTTTGGTACACTTTAGAGGAACATTGCCCTCAGTTACCCCTATTCCGCCACAAAACTAGTACTTTCTGCCAGGTCCTCTCCCAAGTTACTTGGTGAGAATTTTCTTGCAATGATGAAACTAATTGAGGCCTCAAAGGCCTCTCTACAAGATCTCAAGCATTATTCAATGGGTAAGCACCAATGGAATTCATAATTTCATAAATACTGAACCAGGAAATATATAGTTCCACGCTACTCTCAAAATTTTCATCTTAACAATTGAACCTCAGAAAAATCAGAACTAATCCCCAAATTTTTCTGATACTATTAATCAATTGTTATTAGAAATCTTTTCTTAGAAAATCATTCCCATTGAAACCAAAGGTATTCTGTCCCAGCCAACATGAAAGTCCGAGAATCTGCTACTTTGAACAGCATGGAAGTGGGGGTGTCTCACAATGAGCAGTACTTAAAATGGTCTGTACACCCTGCTATCCATCATTTAGTACAAATCATGGGAATGCAACACCAAATAATATTGTAACAATTTACTTCATCCTGTCATGGATCCAGATCATAAATATTAGACTGGGCTCCCAATCAGGGTGCGTGAGCACCCAATGGAGAGCCCAGAATGCCATGGGCACATCAGTCTGACGACTTGGACAAGCGTGGTCTTAGTGGGGACGTGAGGGAAGAAAAATTTCAACAACATACTGAAAGCCCCCAAGGCAAACCAAATGGTTGCAATGGGGCAACTCACAAGGGCAAGGGAGGCAGGGAGGAAAACTCCGGGGTTCGCGGTTGCTGGCCTTTGGGTTCAAACTGATAAGGTCACGGGCCAAAAAGGAGTGGCATAAGGTCCACCGCACTATCAACAGTAAGAGCAAGGTGAGAATGAAGCCTGTGCAGAGTTTTGGGGCCAAGATCTCCCTGAATGGGGTGCTCCAGGTCCCTTGGGCAAGCAAGATCATTGGCAGGCAGGTCTGGTAAGGGTCCCAACTCCATAAATGGAGGAACAGAGGTGCTTTGGTGCTCCACTAACTGAATAATGGCTTCTGGGGATCCAATGGCAGAGCGTACAGCCAGATATACACCAAATTGGCATGTGATAGCAGTTGACAAAGCAGAATTATTGTCCAGAGCAATCTAATATATAAATTTATGATGTGACGTTGTGTAGCAGGGCCAGTCAACTGGATAACCCAGTTGAAAAGCATCGGCAGGAAGATTTGGGTGGCAGCACACTTTTTCAGATCAATTGGTGTAATTTATAATATACGTAAATAAGACATATGGGGGCCACAACAAGCTGACAATGGTTGGGAGGTTTATTGGGAACGAATGTGAGGAAAGTAAGAGAGTGAACTGACAACGGCCCCTGGCAGGACCATTGTCTTAATAATTGGGAAAATCGCTTAGAGGAGGTGTTATTGGATTGGTCATTTGGGGGTTGATGATAGTATCTGGTTGGCTAGCATGGAAGGGAGTGGGGGGGCGCCTGAAAGCCTGGAAAAAGTTGAAAAAAATTTTATATTTTTTTCACATTTTTGGCCAAGCCAGGTTGAAGGTGCCAATCTGGGACCTGACAACCCAAGTTGGGCTGCTTGCATGATGTGAACTGCCCAGTTTTGTCCTAGAGGGCCAAGGCAGCTGGACTGAGTTGTTTGATGCCCAATATGACACCTGAATCTGGCTGTTTTCATGATCCTAACTTCACAGATTTGTCCTGGAGAGTTGAGGCATCAGAGCTGAGTTGTTTGATGCCTAGTCTAAAATCTGAATTGTGCCTCAATTTTGAAATTCTGCGCTGGCCAGTCTGGACCAGCTCCCCAGGCTGGAATTCGCAGACCAGAACGTGGGGTCATCACAGGCAATTTTTCCAAAATTTTGGAAAATTTTGCCAGGGGAGTGGGAAATCCCAGGGGCCTGCCCAAGGCCCCTGGCTTTCACAACCTCTCTGCAAACCCCCTCTATCAACCCTAACAGGGTATAGGAGGGGGGAAGAGGTGAGAACAGGGCATCCTTGGGGGAAGAGCGGTCATCTAGAGCTCATCTACCATGTGCGCCAAGTCGCTCAGCTGTGACAGGGGTAAACTTATGCTTTGGGACCCTTTTATGTCCTAAAGATGTATTGTTCCCTATCCAGGTGCAGGGGCTGGCCTCTAGGACTTTAATGTCCCAAGAACTGCACTCCTACCTTTCAGGGCTTTACAATTCATCATCTATAATTGTTAGAGATAATCTTATGACCATTATTGAAAACTGACACCAAATTTCTTTTATATAAAATTAACTCTCCCAATAGGACGTTGAAATGGAAGCTTTCTTCACAAGCAAGTTGCTGCAAGAATTACTGAAATAGCCATGATTAATCAGTTACAGCAATTAATAACTGACCTTTATGGCCAACTTACTGCATTTTTTGAGTAAACCTTGGGTCAAATGACACAGATCAAAACCACACTCCAACAAGTGTTTAAAGCCCTAGGATTGCAAGTAACTCTGGGCCCTCCTTGCCCCAAAGGTCCACAAGGCCCACTTAGAAAAATGGGATCATCTGGTCCCACTGGAGGCCTGAGACCTTAAGGGACTGTTGGACCTGAAGGAGTGGTGGGACCTCAAAGAAGAATCAGGAATCAAGGGCCTCCCAAAACCTTGGTCACCTTATTTAAAGTAGCTCCCTGGAACACCTGGGCCCCCAGGTCCACCCAGAAAACCTGACTCTCAAGGGCCTCTGGGGTACCTGGGGCCTTCTGGACCCTCTATGCACTTACCTTCCCCTCAGGATGAACCCTTATTGAGAGAACGAATTAATGCTTTGGAACAAGATATTGGAGTTATCACTTAAAGCTGTTGGTTACACCATACTGGAGAAGTTATTAATCCCAATTATATGGTTGATGCCTTTAAAGAGGAATTAGAAAATTTTTTATCATCTTTAAGATCCCAACAATTTAGATTTAAATATTCAGAAAAAAATTGCATATTGGAGAAAGACAATCATGATCTCCAAACTCTAATCTGAAACTAAATTTGCTGAGCTCAAATCTTAAAGTGAATTACAGTAAAAAGCCTCTACTAACTCTCTGATTTACTTAAATTGGGGCACTACAGGACGACCTAAACAGTTCTTTTGCGGCAAGTTAATCAAAACAGAGTTTTTGTTCCCCCTACAAATTTGAGCTATCTGAAACTAATAGAGCTAGCTCATATGGTGTCAACGTTGTTTTTGCTCTTGAAGAACCTACTTTTTAAGCCATTTTAAGGACACTTTTATCCCCAGGGAGGGTATTATTGCATCTTTCTTTACATTTATGATAATGTGGTGATAAAATCTCCTTAGAGACAAAAAAATCAAGTACTTACCCTTTTCTTAGTAGATTTTCACAAGAATTTTATGGTACCATACCAAATGCACTGCAACACCTGGGTTGAATTCAAAGGCACTTTAATCAAAAAAATTGTTAGAGACCTTACCCTGGCCAACCAAAAGCAGGAATTTATAAGTAGAAATTAAGGCTTTTTATAACTCCCCTCTGAGTTTGCTTCTTGTTTTTAATCAGAAACTTAACCTTGATGACCAGTACCTATATTTCATTTGATGACGCAATAACTACAGTCCTATCCTCTCTTGACCATAACACAACACTACAACTTCCTATAACTTCAATGAGGAGAAATTTTACCTCCATCCATGATATTAAGGAGGGCTCCTCAAAGTTCCTGCCTAAGTGATTTTTGCCACTCCCACCTCTACTTTGGCCCCATGACCTTAAATCATATTTTAAATGGTAATGAGGTGGGAAAATTGTAATTGTCCCAACTGCAATTATTGCAGGAGATGCAACTATGCCATAAAAATTATTGGGAAAGAATGGATGACGAGAAACAAAAGAGGGGTCAGTTATAAGGGATGAGGCTTTTTGGGCTGACAACTTCACTGTGCCTTATGACCAGGTAATCCATATAGTGTCCATCCAAACTTACTAGTTCTAGTGCTCCTGAGGAGGATAATTCTAACAAGCCTTTAGTCATATTAAATTTAGCGATATTCTTCTCTTATATTATTCTTGTTATCTTCTGCAGCTATATATTCTATTCAAGCTCAGTGGTAAACAACAATGACCCATATTGAAGCTGTGGTTCATAAAGTGAAGGTGCACGCTATTATCAACTCAAGCTCGCCACCTAATAATATCTCCTCACAAATAATAAGAAAATTAAATACAGTCTGACCTTAATCATATGCTAGAGTATGGCACGGCAGAAACACCTTTGCTCATGCCATAGTTTCATACTCCCACTTATTTTTAAATTAGGCGGACTACAAATTTCTAACCCTGAAGTAACTTAGGATAATAATAGATACTATTTTTTATTGAGCGCCAAATTCCTTATGGAACATACAGCCATCCTTAATTACAAGGAATTTCATTTACATACTTGATTGTTGAGTTCCATTAATTTTAAATGACTCTCTTAATGAAATAGGAAATAATAACTAAGGACGTGTCAAATTGAATCTCATGACCCTGTTGACTGATTAAAATATTTAACCTTAAGATCTAAAGTTAAGCTTTCCGCTTTTATGGTAGAGGCAGAGGAGGGGATTTCTTTATATTCTTCCAAAGTCGTTACAATACCTCCTCAATCTCAGGCGTTAGTAGAAATTATAGATCAACTGGTCCCCCTCTTAATCATTTGCTTGAAATTACTGGTTTACCTAATCCTTCCTTACTCTAGGTTCTTCCTTGCTTGGAAAATATGGACCCAGCCTACCAAGGCACTATCACTGTCTACTTAGGCAATATAAATTGGTATTCAAAAGTAATTTAGCTAAGCTAACCTATTGCTTATGTCCAAATGTACCCTATGACTAGGTAATGGAGTTCCAAGGTGTTGGGACCCTCTGCGACTTTGGGATGGAGGAGCTTCCTACTACTACTGCTTTATTGGTGCAAATTAGATATATTTTATCTGCCAAGAAAAAAGCCACTACTGAAGCTCTAATTGAAAATTTTTCCAATTTTTTTTCTGGTCCTCATGATTATGGTCAAATGAGGGGTGTACAACATCAGGTTGATACTGGTGATTTAACCTCTTTTGATATCAACTTTATCAAATTTCTAAAACTGAGGAAGTCCAAGTTGCTCTTTAATTGAAACAATTACTTGACGCCGGCTTACCTCAACCCTCACATAGCCCTTGGTCTTCACACTTATTATTATTTAAAAATAAATATGGAAGTCATTGCATCATTATGGATTAACAACAACTGAATTCTATCACTGTAAAGATAGCTACCCTTTGCACTGCATCAATGACTCCCTAAAATCCTTCTCGGGCTCCCAGCATATTTCTGCAAAGGACATGGCAATGGCTATTGGCAAATTGATCTCTCTGCTAAAGATTGCGCTAGATGTGCTTTTGTTTCTAAAGAAGATCTGTTTGAGCCCACTGAAGTGCCACAGGGGTTATTCAACGCCCCTGCCACATTTCAGTGGTCCACAGATCAACTGTTTGGGGGACCTTAAACTAATATGAGTATAAGTTTACCTTGATGATGTTAATGTCTTTTCTGGAACTTTCACAGCTCAACTTGATCACCTTCACCAGGTATTTTAACAGTTATGTGAAGCTTTCTTAAATTAAACATTCTAAATGTATTTTAAATGAAAAATGGATTATTAGGACGCAAAATGACGCGGAAAGGTATTCTTCTCATTCCAAAAAGAGTATCCATCACTAAATGAATGTCCATTCCTCAAAATTTAAATGAAAGCAAAGTATTTATTGTATTGGTTCTTATTACCAACAGTTTATATCACACTTTTCTGACCTTTCCAAACCTTTAATGAGACTTTTTTCATTAAAATGTGCCTTCTTTCTTGGAGTCCTGAACAGAAACAACGTCTTGACTTCTTGACACCGCTTTATTAACTGTCCAAGCTATTACATCCCAACTATTCTAAACTTTTGTTCTCCTTACTGATGCTAGTAACACAGCTGTGGGGCCATCTTATCCCAGTTGGATGCTGAACAAGTGAATCATCCTGTCTTTATTTTAACAAGACGGTGACTAGGGCTGAATGGAACTACTTCATATCTGAACTTGAATGCTTTACTGCGTTACTTTCCATAAAACACTTCAATCCCTATAATTAAGGTAAACATTTTTACAATTGTTACCAATCACGCTTCTGTTTGTTGGCTTTGTCAAATGAAGGACTCTTATGGGAGTTAGCTCTTTGGACCCTAAGTTTCAAATTTATGATTTCCATAGTTCATAAAGCTGGAGATAGACATCAATTGTGATGTGCTGTCCTGACACACTATTTTACATATAACTATTCTTAAGGAATACCGGTTATAAAACTTCTTACTCAATCTAATTTATGGACTTAATAATCTTTTGACATCCAAATTTACCTAAGAAAATGGCTTCTAATACTAAAGTTGAAAATGGAACCTTAGTAAGACAAGTACAATACTCCTTAAAGCCTGATCTATAACCTTCTATTCACACTGAATTATTATGAGAGCTCATAAAACCCTTGTAAATGGGGCTATCAAGGAAAACATGTGGATGATTTTATTTAACTAAGGCAAGCTGACCAGGGGACAGGCATTACTGAAAGAAAGAAAGAAAGAAATGACATGAAACCTGAACAGGGTCAACTCCATCGAAGAAAGTTTTTCCACCTCTGGATCAGGACTCAAATTTTTCTGGTTACATCATGGGTAAGGTTTTCGTGTTATTAGACCTACTAACCGCCAATAGCTTCCTTTGGTTGGCACCCCAATCGATGTGCGAAGGGCAGGAATTGAACCCACAACCTTCAGGTTGGTAGCCGTACGCCCTTACCGACTCGCCTTCCACCCCCTAACATTTGAATGATTGAAAAAGCAAATTCTACTAATAAACGTGGCTGAATCTATTCAAAACGTTTATAAACTTGTTTAAACTTCTGCACTTAAGATAAGTCTAATCCTCGCTTAAAATTTGAGCCCATAGCTCTTGGGGATACTTTTGGTATTGTTAGTATTGATGTAGGTGGGCCCTTGCCTGTAGCAGTATATTGCCATAAATATAATATCCTTGCCTTTGACCAATTTAAAAGTGGGTAGAAGCCACGTATGTTCCTAATGCCACCAATAGATCCACGGCTCTCCTTTTGTAATAGAAAGTTTTTTCCAGACATGATTATCCTCGAGTATCCCAATCAGATAATGGCACAAATTTAATATCCTCCATAGTACAAGTGTAAACTTCCATCTTAGGCTTAAAACACCTCTTCACTACTCTTTATTGTCATGGAGCTTGCTGATAATAAGACTGATCTGGCACTCAGGATGAGTTATCACCCAAAGCAGCAGCCAGAATAACTCTAGTACAGCCATCCATAATGTAGAATATAGGGAGAGTAAGGCAATCACAAGCACTAGCCAGGAAATCTAAAATTGGGAAAGATAGCTACTAAATGACTGGCAATCTTCCTTATTTTACAATTAATTAAATTTTTAAAATTTTTTATTTAAAACTAAAGATTAAAAGTTTAAAAAAGGAGCGACAACAGAAATTTGTAAGGTTTCACTGCCTTATAAACTCACTGGTTATGGAATCTAAAATAGGTGTATTTGTGTCTAATATCTTTGCAATTTGGCTACGGTAGATCAACACCTTAAATTGTAACAAAAATAATTCAAATCTGATATTCTCAGTCATAATGTATCAAATTTCTTGCAAGAATATTTATTCTGCCACAATTGCTTGGAATGATGACAATGACTCCTCTGGCAAACAATAGGTTGCACCCACAGCCAGGCCATATATGGGCTTTCCCATTGGGTATTGAAAGAGTTTATCATGCCTATATCTGTCATGGAAAGGCTCATTTTTGCTGGAAATGGAGGGGAACGGCGGATGAGGATTTACAAGCCTGATAGTGACTTGATCACAATATTTTTCCAGTTGCTGATTTGTTTTGACCTGCGGAACTTAAACTGGTGGTAAAAACTCTTGTCATGGAAGATTCCTGCAAATCCTCCATTGATGATAACTTCTGGCCACCACCACCTCTTAAAAACCCCAATTTTTTGCATCAACTGCTGGGGTGTGAGCAGAAGGGGAAGGGGAGCGATTTTTAGAGGATACGCTGTCATCCATTCTCATCTACCACATGGGCTAAATTGCCCAAGGTGGTGAGAGAGACGTCTGCCAGCTTCTTCCCTTCCAAATATAAAAATGAAATTCTTCCAGATTAGGCTGCAATAGTTGCTTTACAGGGCTTACATTTATCATCTGGCCACTAATGGTACAATAGAACATGCTAATAGCACTTTGGTTTCAATTTTACAAAAGTTAGCAACGTCCAATCCAGTTTATTAACATAATTTTGTACCCAGTGCTTTAAAAGCATATTGAGTCAGTTACCATAGAAGGATTAAGATGTCCACATTTAATGCCTTATATGGTCATGAGTTTTATTACCTTCTAGAATTCAACCTATCCTTAAATCAGTTAGCCCAAATAATGTAGAGCTTACTCTATGGTAATTAACCAATGAAATTATATGACTCCTATATGGCTACAGAATCTATAAGGAATACTAATTTAAATAAGGACATCAGACTAATTCTCATAGACCTGCTTTACCAGCATTTTTCTTAGTATTTAGTTTTATTCTACTCCCTCAACATGGGGGTAGGAACCATAAATTTGAAACTAATTGGTCTGTCCCTTATTGAGTAGTACACCAAAGGGGTTCTGAATATTTTATTGCTACAACTAGTTCTGGTTCCATTATCAATCGTGTGAACAGTCATTTAATTTGCAAATGTTATCCATTTATCAAGATCCTAAGGCAGGCGTTGTCAGGATTCAACCCTCTGAAAAGTTTGTTTGTATCATTCGCTCCTTAGTCAGCCCAAATTTATCTAAAATAAAATCTTAACTAATATCAACTGATATCAAAGGATTCTTATCCATCTTGTCCTAGTAAAGAGGTCAAAGAGATTCCCTATGTCAATCCATCACTTGACCAAGTTCAGGTTGTAGTAGATCTTGCTGGTGGAGGTCAAAGACACTCTGAAAGATGGAGGGCTCAGGTAATGTATTTTATTATACCTCATGTATAATTTAATAAAGATAATTTTTTACCCCTAAATTTGGTTTATTATATAGTTTTTAGGTCTTTTTCAGTAGCTCCCCTCTGGACATTTTTGTAAAAATTTACTGGGTAATCACTTTGATTCGCTAATTAATTATTAAAGAACTTAGTTCAGTTTATCAGATTTTGTACTTAGGTTCACCAGCTCTCTCCAACCACTCAGCTCTGGAAAGACAATACTATTCCATCTATTTTGGTACTCTTTGGAGAAAGGAATACCCTCAATTACCTTTATTTAATTAGCTTGAAATAAGGTTCACTACACAGGCAGCCAATTTAGCAGGCAAGGCAGAGATGCATGCGTCCACCAGCTCAAGAAGGTGCTATGATACCCCAACAGCCTTCTGGAAGCAGGAGTGGAGTTGAAGACATTCTAAGGCGTTGCAGATATGCTCAGTTTCTGAGGGGTCCAGAGTGAGACGGGAAGATATACTGCAGGCAAAGGTTGACAGTGTGGAAGTGGGAAAACTGTGGTTGTAAAGCAGAAGCAAACTCAAGAAACAGAAAGTGTAAGGAGAACACAATATTTATTTAGTGGTGGTGTTAGTGTACCAGGTTGTGACGGATTTGACTCAGCCTGATACGCACATCAACATATTGGATGAAAAGCCACATTCTGCCACAAATCTAGAGGTCAAGTGGGAGATTCCGTTCTGGATAAGGACAAAATAAAACTGGAGTTGTAGTTAAGATTTAGGAATTTAGGAATGATAAATGATCCAGTGTAACGCATGGCCAGTGCCCTGGATCATCTGAATCATGATTCACTGGGATATGGAGCTTTTGCGCATAATGATCTGGTCATGACTCAAAAGCCTAGGGTAAAGGAGTCTCATTAAGTAGGTTTTGCAATGCTATAAAAAAGGAAAAAACAACCAATAACTCAGTTTATTTTATAAGAAAATTGTCACAAACTCAATAAATTATTTTCCTGCAAAAATCATTTAAAAGTTTAAAAAAGTATTATTTAAGATCCAACTGGAAATAATTAGCTCAATAAGAAATCTAGACCAGATCTCAGAATTCTCCCTATGCAAGGTGTATGCCTTGTACTGAGGAGAGGTTGGCATATACTGCTGTGCGGGAATTGACCTTCAAGCTACTCAAAAGGTCACATAAGACCCAAATTAAGGTTATTCTTTAATTTATTGCGGGGAAGGCTGACCATGGGACGGACACTTCCGAATATGACTCAGATGAGACAATCGTGTGGATAGTCCACATGGCGATTGCAACCACCAGAGCACGAAGGGAGGGTGGGAGGGGGAGGCCATTGATGAAGCAAACATATCTCTTGACAGACTGAAGGGATGTGTTTGATCCTGGCCTAGCAGACGTTGGACTTCGCGCCATATTACTTTAGAGGTGGGACACTTCTCCAGGCGGTGAAACAGCGTTCCATACTGGCCACACACGACACAGGATGAGTGTAAAGCATTAGAGCGCTCAGCTGTACGATACACCCGCCTCAGGCAGCGCCACACATGGGAACGGACTTGAGGCAGCAACAGAGGATGGTGTGCGTATTTCCAGATAGTCTTTTGGGTCTCAGTGGAATAAGGGATGTCCATCATGTCCAGGTAGTCCACCCTGGATAGGACTTGGGGTCGAATGGGGATCACGCCATCACGGATGGGTAGCCCCTGTACCTCTTGTGTGAACTGAGGAGAGGGGCGGCCTCTTTGGGTTGTATGTCCACTAATACGAATTCTCCACTCTGCGCTTCGCATGGAGAGTAGGATTCGTTTGTAGTGGGTTTTTGTCCCGTGAGGACCTGTGGCTGATGTGTGTGATGCCAGGTATTTCATCAGGGAGTGGGGGTTTGATGGGTTGTTGAGGCCCAAGGCTCAGGAGAAGTTGGAGCGGGCCGCGCGGGACCAGTGTTGGGATGGGAGTGTAGGAGCAGTGACGGCCGCAATCCAGGTGCCTAGGATCTTGGCGGCATGGGCTTTGAAGTCAAGTAGGCCCATGCCACCATGATGATGAGGGCCAAACATGGCCTCTAGCCGTACTGGTGGAGGGCGGCCTGACCAAATCCAACCTTGTAGCAAAGCATACAGGGATTTGAAGAAGCTTGGGGAGAAGGGGATGGCGTGGGCTCCAAACCAGACTTTGGATAGGAGCATAGAGTTGGCAAGAACAACCCTGCCAGTGAGGGTAGTAGGGTGGGCTCTGAGAGAGGCGATTCGCTTCGTCACGTTGTCCAGTATATGGCACTCCATTACTGCTGACACGTATCCTCCTGCCTCCAACCACACGCCCAGATGGCGTACCGGTCCTATGGTAGGTCGCGGCACAAAGGGGAGCACCAGTGGAGCGGTGTGTTTTGAGTTAGTAAGGCGTGGACTTGGGCGAGCAGCTGGGCTGGGTTGGGAACTACTTGCTGGGGCCCAGCAGTTCTGAAACCGACCAAGGAGGATGATTTCGGTTTTGGAGGCGTTCAGTGCCGCGTTGCTTACCCGGGAATATTCCTGGATGAGGGCTTCAAGCGCGCGTGCATCTTTATTATTAGACACCCCCACCACGCAATCATCTGCAAATGCCATCATCTTGACTGGGGTTTGGCCTGGCACATGGACCCCAGTGAGTTGGGCATTCACATTTCGCAGTAGTGGGTCAAGGCTGAAGTTGTATAAGAGTGGGCTCAGGGGGTCCCCTTGTCGCAGGCCCCTTTGAGGATGGACTACATCCGTTAGGAAACCTGGGCCGCGCACAGCCATTGTTGCAGATTCCGTGAGCAGCATCACCCAGTTAATGAAGCGGGGAGGTAGGCGGAATTGTTGGAGGCAGGCCCTAAGGTATTCCCAGTTTACTCTATCATAGGCCTTTTGTTGGTCCAAGAATACAAGTGCCCCAGAGGCTGTGGATTGACACACATTAGCCACAGAGTGCACATTATCCCAAATCGACCTTCTGGGGATGAAACCAAATTGTTCTGGAGAGATGGTGGCAGATGCTACAGTCCCTAAACGGTTAGCCATGATTTTTGTTAAAATTTTGGTGTCTGTGTTTGTTAGAGAAATGGGGCGCCAGTTGGCTAAGTCTAGCCTGTCCCCTTTCTTGAAGAGTGTGACTGTAAAAGCCTCATGTCCTCCTGGTAGGAGGCGCGTTTCCAACAGGCTTTGGTTGAGTGAGGCTAGCAGCAATGGGGATATGTATTTAAAATATTTTTTGTAGAACTCATATGGAATGCCATCTGGGCCTGGGCATTTTCAGTTTGGCGCACCATGAATGGTAGTCCATAATTCGTTTGGAGTAATTAAATTCATTATTTCTGGGTATCAGAAAATGGTGCAGATATGAGCTCTGTCGAGAAATTCCGCCATTTTGGCTGGCTGAATTGGTTTGGCTCAGTATAACTCGGAGTAATATATTTGCATTTTGATTGCCACTTCGGCCAGTGTGTCCATGATAGAATTATCCGATCTTCGCACCTGTGTGCAGGCCATGCTCTGGCGTGGTGCAAAAATTTTTTTGAAGAAGTATGCAGTGCACTTGTCACTTTTAGTGATGCGTGTGGCCCTGTATTGGACACAAACCTGATGTTTGTGTTGCCTTTCAAGTGCGTTGAGGTGTGCTGCTGCCTCCGCCCACTTCTGGCCCCATGCAGGGCTATATCCTGAGGCTGGAATGTTGGACTCCAAGTGGGCCAATTCCGCCAGCACACGCGATATAACTGCCAATGTGGCTTGTGAGCGTCTGGATGAGAGATGGCGATAGTAGCAGATGGTGTCTTTTTTGAAAGTTGCCCATGTGGAAATGGGGTCCGCGCAAAATGGTGCAACAAACGATTTTGCCAAAGTTGCCTCTTCCACCCATGTGGAAAATCCTGGCGACGCAAGCTCTGGGGGGCGGATTTTGCACCAATGTGGGGCCTTTACAACTGTGACGGGTAAGTGGTATGTTATCAAGACCAGTCGGTGGTCAGAGAATTCCATTTTCATTGTTTTGAAGTGGGAGATGTGGGGTTGGAATTTCGCCGGCACTAGAATAAGGTCAATGTGGGTCATGGACCTTAATTGGCCATTGTGGATGTGGGGACGCGTCATGTTTTTGAGCAGTGGGGCATGTCGTGGCAGCGCATCCATTAACCCAAGGGTGGCTTTTAGAACGCGTAGTTCTACATGACCCTGTGGGGCGTGGGGTGAGGGTGGCCACCGGTCCGTTGGTGAGGTTAGCCAACAGTTCATGTTGCCGATTAGGAAAGAATCGGGGGGTAGCGGGAGGGATTTGACCGACGAGAAAAATTCCTGACGCTCTTGTGCACCATTTGGGGCATAAATGTTGACAATTGTGTGTGCAACATCAGCCCAAGAGAAGGTGATGACGAGCACTCGGTCATTTAGGAATGTTTCTGAAGATGTAAATTTGAAAAAATTGTTTTTCCGAATTAGCACCCCACAGTGCTTCGACCAAAAGGATAGGGATGGTAGGAGCATTGTTTTCCAAGCATCCTCGGAACCTCGTGGACAGTGGGTTTCCTGGATGGCCAGGATATCCACGGGTAAATTATTTTGTAAAAAACTCAGTTTCCTAGCCTGGGACAGGGAGGCCTTGAGTCCGGCGATATTCAGCATCCCTAGAGTGAAGGTTTCCCCCATCGCACCTTAGGTGCGAGGGGTGGGCCCCCTGGCCCACCAGCCTCTTCCAGGTCCCCACGGGCTTTCACAGCAGCGCGGGTATTAGCAGCAACGCTATCGGGGTTTTTGTTAATTTTTGCGGAAAGAGTCGCATTGGCTTTGGCCTTCGCTTTTTGTTTTCCCAACGTCGGACAGATTTTTTGCGGTGCGGATAAGTTCGGTGCACCGTTGAGTGGGGCAAAAAAAATTTTTTTGGTTGGGATAGGTTCCAAGTCAGTTTCAACCGGGGCTTGGGTGCAGCGATTGGGTGAGATTGAATCTCCCATCAGATCCTCGGATTGAGTGGCCCATTCAGCTTGGGCCTCCCAATCTGATTGGGTGATGGATTCCCGAGTTGCTTCCACCGCGAAGGTCTCCATGTCCTCCTGGCGTTGTGAGTGTGGGATGGTGGTGGTGACCTTGGCTGCTTCCTTGGCTGCAGTCCTATGGGCCTGCTTGGCCTTCTTCTGCTCCTGTGGGGAGATGGGCTTTACCAATAGGTAGCAGCCTTGTGCTCCCCACGGGAAAGCCTCTTTGGTGCTTGCGGTTGGTTCATAGTGTGCCTCTCCGCTGGCCATGGCCGCCGAGGGGTGCTCTTGGAATGTAATGCCCTCTTTAATGGGGCACGTGTGTGCCTTATGGCCAAACGCGTCACAGTGGGTGCAAATGGGGGCGCGCTGTCCACGGTTACCTGGAATGGGTGGGTGGTGTGCCCTGCAATGTCAATAAAGGTGGAGTGCGGGATCTGGGTTAGGTCCTTCGCGATCTCCTCTGATGGGGTCATAACTGCGATGGCTTTGCCGGTGCACAGGTGTGGCATCAGCATGAAACGTTGCATTTTGAAAGATTGTATTTCACCATATATGGCGAGACCATCTTTCAGGTGTTGCTCCAAAATGTCACGTTTTACTGTAGTAGGCAAAAAGTCAAATGTGAGGAAAATTTGGTTTGATTTTGTCCATCTGGTGCATTTAGTTTTGACGACCCATTGCCCTTTGGGGAGGTTGACCACTACGCGCACCGCTGCAGCCTCGTCTGCTGCTATTTTGCTTTCAAAACCTAGGTCCAGCCAACCGCGCGACATGGAGTGAGGTGCAACGTACACCGCGGTTGGGAAAATTTTGTGTACATCTTCACAAAATTTTTCCCATAGGGCCATGTTTTGGATGTCCAGATACACACGGACTCCGAATTCCACCGACAAAAGTGGCTGGGAATGTGGTGTATTGATGTACTGGTTGCATCATGCTTGCCACGCGAGTATCTCCGGGGAAATTGTGACCGCCAGTTTTTTTAAATTTTTTTCTATTCCGCCGGATTCTCCGGGGTGTTTTTGAACGTTAGAGGCCGCGGGCCTTCCGCCTGCTCCTCTTGCTTTGCTTGCCCAACTGCTCCCAGACATGGGCGCAGACTAATCCCCTCTATGAGATTATCAAACTAGATTAAGTCTTGAATTGAATGGGTTGCAAAAGTGTTTGCAACGAGAAAGAAAAGTCAAATTAAGGTTATTCTTACATTTTCAAATTTAGGTTACAAAACTTGGAGTATTACCTGAATTACCTCAAATTCTGGCCAATAAGCACTTCAATTATGTTCACAAATATTTTACCTAATTATGAGGCAAAGTTCACATGACTCCATCTGCAGTGGCCCAAGGATATTAATTTCTTCAACATTTGTTTATTCTGGAAGCTATAAAGTTGGACCTCTACCCTGGGCCATTGATTAAGCTCCTACTTAAGGTTTTTGCTAATTTAACTTATGCTATGAAATTATCACCAGGAGATTAAGAAGCTCGGCTGACCTTATAGGTGGGATGTGATAAAGGACAAACCAAATTGGAATCAAGAATGAACAATGAATTACTCTTTGCCATCCCAATGAATTATTATTCCCTTTTACTTTTCAACAGTACTATAATTAGAACGGACTTATTTTAAGTAAAGTAATTTTTTACAATTCATAATTATTTTTAGTCTTTAGTCCAACTCTCTAGATCTGAAGAAATAGATTAAGGCTACTGAGAATTGTTAGGAACCTCTGAACCTCTAGAGAAGGTCAAGTTCCGCTCAAGTTGTCCTGCCTGGAACCTCTGAGTAGTCAATCAGTTAATCATTTACCCTCATCTTGCTGCCAAGAGAGCGCAAGTCTGAGATCCTGGTGCTCACTACAATGGTACTCTGAGTTTTCACTGTGAAAATGTCAATCACCTTTAGGGCAACCTATCTATCTAGAAACTATACCAGAATAAAGAAGAAGCCCCTCTACCTTTTAGGTATGAGCTGAGCTATTCCTAGGAATTTGAATGAGCTTGAACTTACCTGTATGTCACAAGTGCTATGGACAGGTTGAGCTATGCACTAATTGTAATGATGACAATATCAATGAAAGAAGTGAAAAAATGAAATTATTTGATTGCATGATGTATGCTATTGTTAAAAGCAGCTTGATTTAATCAAGGATATTCTGAAGATGCTTCTAAACAGGGAATATATGGACTATGACTTGAAAATGATGAAGCGACAGAGGAAAAATTAGATATGGTTTATAGTGCTAAGAATCATGATGCTTTTACTCCATACTAGAGCAACTCATGAGAGAGCAACGCCAAATCTTCCCACCTATCCCAGAGAAACCTGGTATAAGTTACTAAATTTGGGCTTATCTCAGCTAGGCCAAAAAATATTCTAGCCGCCTTCTCCAGTTTCCTGCGATGAAGATCTCTGATATGAACCTGTACTTGCTACAGCTGACAATTTGGCTGTGAACAACACCAAATTCCAAGAGCATCTTGAGTTTAATTTTACAGCTTAGCCAGAACCTCTTGATGAGTTAAGTAATTCAGATGAACCAAATAATTGTCTCACCATTTTGTTTCCTGACGCTAATGCTCCCATATGCTCAAATGGCCCGACTGAACCTAATGTTTTGGCACTGAAATTATTTCACTCTGCTGAAGTTATCAAAAATCCTCTAACTTCATTCAGGCCAGTTGAACCTAGTATTTCCGCGACTAAAGTAGACAAACTTCAAAAAGAAATTAGCCAAGCTACAACTCATCCTCCAGTTGAATACAGAAAATTAGACCAATCAGAGTGCTCAAATTTTAATAAAAACCAATGATTTTAGTACTAACACCAATAATTATTTAGGTAACCAAAAGCGAAATTCAAATTATGGTGTCGTTTCCCACTATTCTGTTTCAGAGCAGAGAGTGGAAATGAAGCTCATTTCCTGTTTGGGCCCAAAAATGTCAAGTGACAAATCAACCTTGGCCAACAAGCATTGACAGAACAACAAAACCAATGAATTTGGGCCAAATCGAGAGCTGGTTTCCAATATCTACAATATATTAAGCCTCAAGAGCCCCAGGAAAGCTCTGAACATCTCCAGCACCTTAAAATTCAAAAAAAACGCCGGACCCAACATTTGAGGCTTACCTTCTCATATGTAGCAATAGCACTGAACTCAATTTCTTGCTAGCAAGTCTGCTGCCCATTAATTTTGATGGCTCTCCTACAAAAAATTGATCCTAATATTAATAAAAGGAATTATTGAGCTTACTTGATTCCGCCCTCAACATGGGAAAACGCCAATCTCAACAAACCTGAGGCCAAAATTAACTTGAGTGGCATGAAATCTAAGGCTGAGAAATTAATTAATTTTTGAATTTAAGAACTTACCTTGAGATGGCCAAAACTGCCATTTCAACCTGCCAGGCATGCTAAGCAGACCGCAGAAAAATCCATAAGTGGCAAGGAACGGAATAAGCAAATCAACACCAAGGCTTCTCACAAGAGTACGCCTGCTGTTGGCAGTGCTAAACAGCCTCACCATTTTGGACCCACAAATCATTCCATGGTTGCCCGTGACACCCTTGATGACCTAGCCAACATGTCTGAGGCAAGATTAACCCTCTTTATGTCATCAACCAATCTAAGTGCGAGATTCCAAACGCTCTAAACTTAAGTATTCTATTGACTTCAACTCCCAATATCGCACCTCATATGATCCCACCACCAATGTCTCCAGCTTTGAGGCTTTTGAGTTAGTTTTCACAATCAAAATTAAAGAGAAATTTACCAAGACCTACTAACTGTAAAGACTGACTTGGAAATTCTCCACAAAACATTCCAAGGTTGATTATGTTGTTACCGCTAACTTCTCCCATGCCATGTGTCAGTTCAAGGATTGGGATTGCAGTGAAGGCCCACTGACAATGATCAACCTCCATGAGGTAATGAGCTTTGGCTTACTTGACCCAACGCCATGCCACCATACCAAATTCTCTCGTCTGTTTGCTGGTGGAACAGAAGGCCACCTAATGTTTTACAATTCATCTATTTTTGGGCTCAAATTAGGACGATATTGTACCTGGTTCCCAAATCATCTCGTTAGCTACATGCGCCTCAAGTGCACCATTGTCATAAACTCCCGGCTAGTTCCCAAATGAAAATTATGCTGTCCCAACTCAGCCACTTCGAATATTTACTCTCATGACTCCATCCTACCTTGTCAAGTAAACTTAAAGCACCTGATTATCCTCTCTGTCAATATGGAACTCCTACTGAAGACCCCATTTCAGACGTGATGCCAGAAAAAGTACTAAGGAGTTCAAAAGCTCTGGGGTCGCTAAATAAAGCTCATCAAACCTGCTGTTGGAGTCTTCTGATGACAATCACCTGGACTTGGCTCTTCTCAATGTGAAGACCCAGTCTGGCCTCTTGACTTAAACTGAGATGGCTCAAACCTTGACCAGCCATCATCTGATAATTATTTTCAAGTCTTGAGCAGAAATGCATCAGTCAAAGTAAACTGGTAATATTAACCAGTAAATTTGCAACAGGAGTATACCTTGAATACTCAACACTTAATTGGATTAGTTAATTACACCTGGACCAAGACTTACTCCCCTTGTAAAAAACTTGAGGGGGCTCTCTTGGGATTCTCCCTATGAAAGGTGTAAGCCTTGTCTTGGGGAGAAGGTTGACATATAATGTTGTGCGGTACTTGAATTTCAAGCTATTCAAAAGGTCCCTTTCAAGAGAGTATCATTAACTATCTCGTTCCCAGAAAGGTGGTGTGGGATGCAGACCCACACTGCTAGGGAACTAGCCGTTAGGAAAATGGGAAACAAAGCACTTCAAATGGTGCCAGTATAGAAGGGACACAAGACAAGGGTGTAGAGCGCGGTATACAATACCAGGTAGGCGATAAACAACATAACTTGTGTGGACCCCAAGGGGAAGTCCATAATCAAGTGTAAATCGGTGCTAGGAGGCTTGGGTGCCTCTATCTGGAGGGTGCCTGAGTGGCCCAAGGGAGCACCTGTGACTTTCATGATTTGGGATAGTATGTAGTGGCCAACATAGTTGGGGACCTCCTCAAAGAGGTCCTCACCCAAGTTCGCCCAAAGAACCATAAAGAAACGTAAAAAACGGGTAATTTTATTTGTGATAAGTCGACCAACAAGGAGTGTTGGTCATGAAAAACATATTTAAACAGAGTTGGGGTAATTATGGGTCTGCAGAAGCAGGCACAAGCCTTGACGCTCCAATAGACAAACACCTCCATCCAAATTAGTAGAATACACCGAAATGGTCTTCACTCAAGTAACTGACTGAAGTTTTATTCTACCTGAACGCATAATTTCATAACTATAACAGGTTTTGAACCCCCATTCTCCAATCAACCAAATCAAACCATCTTTGTTTGTCAAGTAGCTCGTCCGTTTTAGTGCCTGGGCTAACACAAGGGGCTGGGCGTTTTTCACCTCACTAGTACCAACCTGGGCATATTTGGCTTGTACCCAGCGTTGGTCTCGTGTGTGCTTGAGGTCAGGGAGGGCCTGAGATTTCACCTTCTGGGACTCCTACCTGCCCAGCCTTATCCTTGGGGTCAGTGCCCACTATCATTTCATTTAACCATGACATTACCCTCTCCTCCTGACGGGGCTCAACCCTCCCTCCAAGGGCTTGCGCTAGGGAAAGTTCTTGTGGGCAGGGGCCAACTTCATGGCGGCAAGGTCAGTTAAGGTTGGGAGCCAGAAGCCTGGGGGAAATGCTTATGGAAGGCTTCAATCAAATCTTGGACATGCACACAGTCACGCGCTGGGACCCAACTGTTCTCTGCAGCATCAAAACCCTTCCAAGATACCAGGTACTCAAGTCTTCTCTCAACACGGCGTGAGGCCACTACTTTATCCACTTCCCACTCTGGCGCCCCATCCACGAGAAAGGCCACAGGAGTCTCTGGTGGGGGCCCTCAAACAACGTCAATTTGCTCTCATGAAAGACAGAGAAGATCCAAAATGAAGATGGAGGATCTAACTGGTATGAGGCATGGCTCACCTTTCTAACAAAGCGGTAAGGGCCAATCCTCTTTGGTCACAGCTTTTTACGTGGCTGCTTGATAGGGATGTTACAAGCATCAAGAACTACGAGATCTCCTTCCTTGTACGCTGGACCCACTCAGCTCTTGCCATCAGCGTTCTCCTTCAAACTTGCATACCGCCTCCAAACTTGTGGAAACCCCTGGTGGACCTTCTTGATGTTCTTGGCAAAGTCCACCACCGCTTTAACTTTGGAACCACAGATGGGTTCCATGTTAAAGGCGGGGTTAAAGACATGGTTGGCGAAAAAGGGGGAACAACCAATCAAAGAATGAAAAGTGTTGTTGTAGCTAAATTGGGCCATGGGAAGGTGAGAAACCCAATCTGAATGATCCACGGCTAGTGTAACACCGCAGAAACTGTTCCAAGCACTGGTTCACTCGTTCAGTATGCCCACCTTATTGGGGGTGTTAGGCAGTTGAATGGCAGGGGCGAATCTGAAGAGTCTTACGCAACTCTTCCCAAAAGATGGAGGTGAACTGGGGTCCCCGGTCACCAATAGTTTCTTGGGGAACCCCATGAAGCGCAAACACATGTGTGACAAAGAGCCTGGCCATCTAAGCAGCGGATATTGTCATTCTGCAAGGAATAAAGTGGGCGAACTTCATAAGGCGGTCCACCACCACCATGATGGCATCATAACCATCAAAAATGGGTAATTCCACAATGAAATACACCAATGGGGAGGTCCAGGGTCCTTCCTCCTTTTGTACTGGTACCAATAAGCCTGCTAACGGTTGACAATTGAGTTTCATTTTATTGAAGATTAGGCACTCTTTACAATACCTTCCCACCTGAGCAGGCAAGCCCTTCCAATTGTAAGTGCATAATATTAACCCCAAGGTCTTTGCTTTCCCAGGATGACCAACGGTGATTCCATCCTGATGGTCCCGGATTATTTCCAGGTGCAGTGGTCCAGCAGGAACCCATAGGCGTCCCTGAAACCACACCGTCACATCCTTTATGTTATAGCCCCTGGATAAGTCCTCCTGATTCAGAGCGCTCTTAGTGAGAAATATAGTATATTCAGCTTTAGTGGCTGAGAAAGTACTACCTTTATGAACATACTATATTCCTCTACATTTTCCGAGGTGCAAGCGCTGGCATGTTGGCCGTGTGATCTAGAAGTTGAGACAGAATCTTGCCCGGCGGAATCATCAACTGGATTTTAAGAACCTCTACCTCCTTTGGATAGGGCGCCAAAGTAGGGTTGCGGCTTAAAGCATCCACCAAACCATTCTCCTTGCCCTTAGTGAACTCATAGAAAATAAAATTGGGCAAGGGTCTCATGCCAACGGGTCTGCCGTGGATTTAGGACATGAGGACCGCAATAGTACAGCAAGGCATGGTGATCTGTACATACATGGAAAGGTTGGGAGGAGCCATGCAATTAGTGATGCCAATAAGTCAGCGCCTCCACTACTGCTAGTAACTCTTTGTTGTAAACGGAGTAATTCAGCTCAGGCAGAGACCTTTTCTGAGAAAAATATCCCACCAGATGCTCAGTCCCATCTTCACCTACTTGTAACAAGGCAGCCACTATGGCGAAGTTGGAAGAATAAGTAGACACAATGAACTCCTTTGCAGGGTCAACATGGCGAAGGATGGACGTGGATAACAGGGTGCAATTCACTGCTTGGAAAGCATCCTCCAAAACGGGGACCACTTGAACACCTTTTGCACCCACTAGCCCTATATAAGGGCGCTGCCACCTCGGAAAGATTGGGCATGAATATCTTGAGGAACATACATGTCCTCAAAAAACTTCTCAATTCCTTTACTGACGTGGGGGTGAGCCACTCACAAATCGCCTTCTCCTTGTCTGGAGTTATCATATGTCTTTGGTCAAACATGACGTTACCCAGAAAATGACCTGAACTTTCAGATTTTGTATTTGCTGATCTTTAGTGTAAGGCGGGCTTCCCTTAACCTCTCCACTACTTGCTGAAGGTGTACTGCATGTGACTCTTGATCAGGGAAAACTCCAGGATATCGTCCATGTAGACAACCGTGCATACCCCCAACAGGTCCCCCAACGCAGCATCAATGCAGCGTTGAAAGATGGCAGGGGCATTCTTAAGCCCAAAGGGCATGACCCAAAACTGGAAAAAACTTTCTGGTACAGGATGCAGTTAACCACTACTATCCCTTCTTTATCCGTATCTGATTGAACAAATTAATGCAATTCAGCTTGGAGAAGACTTTAACCTTCACCACATAACGAGCAATATGTGAATCTAAAGGAATAGGATGGAGGTCTGGTACAGTGAATTTGTTTAAATTCCCATAATCTACACAAGGGCGTAAAGTTCCATCAGCCTCCACTAAGAGAAACGGGGATCAGACAGGGGAGGTACTCTGAAAGATTGCACCATTGGCTAACTGCTCCTTCACCCACACATCTAAAGCCTCTTCCTCCTGGACAGTCAATGGGTAAATGGGGGAAAATACACGCACCAGATCCACAGTGAGCTTACACTCACAGTCAAACTTGGAGTGATCAGGTAGTGTATTAGCAGAAGCTGCATCAAATGAAGATTCCAACCCCTCCAAACAGAAAGGTAAGGGAACTTCCACTGAGGGCTTCAGAAAAGGGGCAATATTAAGAGTTTGAATATTGGGCCAATGGGGCGATTTTCCCTGAAAGTGGGCATCATCCAAATGGACAATCAACTTGTGACCTTTTAACAATGACAAGGATATGGTTTTTTATTTCAAATTAGTCCTGATGTCAAACTACCACCACCTTACACCCAAAATAATGGGGAACAAGAGGTTTTTGATAGCTTGAAAGTGGTCAGGCAGAAGATAGGAGCCCACCTGGTAGTCCACTAACCCCACAATTTTCAGCGTGGGGATACCTTGAGAAGCCCCGCCTCTAACCATACCACCTGGTGAGTAACTCAACTCAAGGTAGTCAGCAAGGTCTTGGTCAGTAAAATTTTCGAGGCACCGGTATCCACTAAAGTTGTTCTGAACTTCTCAAAGGGAATGTAAGGGTAGCGGTCAATAAAAAGTATCCAGAATGTGATTTATTCAAAGCAGAAAACGCCACCACCTCACCTGAAAATTCTTCCTCTGGATTGAGAAAGCCTTCAGGGTATGTTTTGGAATCATAGAAGGGGGAGGGATAGTGGGCCACTCTTACTACTGAGGCTACATATCCCACCCCACCTTTTTCAGGTGCATATACTTTATCATACTTAAAACGGAGTTCTTTTTCCACTTCCTGAATACCCTGGATCATGGTAGGGGTTAAACGAGATTTCTCAGGGGTAATCTGATATACAGGAATATGGTCCTCATCCAGGCCATATGAGCTAACAAACGGCTCATTTTGTGATATATTGTACGCATTATAAAACGCGTTTTCAGGCTCCAGAGAACCCACACCTGCTCTGATGGTTTGGTGTGCATCGTTATTTAGGGCCATCATCCCAAGCCATAACTGATGCATCAGTTTGCACCATGGAATTGCAATGAAAAAAAAATGTTATCAGTGTTCCGTTTTTGGTTAAATTTGGGTTTAAACTCTCCTAGGCCCTCAATTTCCGCTGAGATGGGGAGGAAATCAGTGGGAAGCTCCTCATGATTTAAGGAAATATCACTAGTTGTGGACGCGGTATTTATAGGGGCAGCCACAGGTAACATCATCGTGGCAGAATCGTCTGAAACCTTAATTTTAGACTCAGGACTAGATCCCTGTTCAGCTTCAAATTCCATGGAATTTGAAGGTTTAGAAGGATAAATTCCAGCATTGTAAGAGACACATGCGACTTTTTGGTTCCCGTATATATAGGGGCTGACCCAGGTGAAACCATGACGGCGAAATTTTCCTTGCCCTTCTGGGTTGGGGTGGGGAAACCACCCCAAAGGGCTTCAATCAGATGATTAAAGTTGGAAGTGGGAGACTGCCAAAATTGGGGAGTTTTGCAGGGAGAGGTCCAAGGTAGATCAGAGAAATGACATTTTCATGATGTCATGTGAAGGTAAGGCCTGAGCTTTTTCACAAAATTCATTCAAATATAATTTCACCAACCAACCCACTTGATGCAATGAAAAGAACTCGTAGAAGGAATGGATGGATGCTCCGTCAGGACAACGTTGCTCCAAGACATGCTCTAAACCCTCCACGGATCACCACAAGAGCGGATGTGCATAGAATATGGCAAAAACCCAGTTGGCCGCCTCTTGAGACATCTGATACAACGAATCTACTCCCCATTTAAGCGAATGGGAACCAGATAAGTTGTTATTTTCTAAAGAAGGTTTTGGTTCAAGGGTAGCCAAGGCCTGTTGAATTTCTGAGTAAATCTCAGGAGAAAGGTGGGGAATTGTGAAAACAGGATCATGAAAAGTCCGAGACCACCAGGTACAAGCAGGAAGGGTGGGCACTTCCCAGTTGGTAGTTGCAAGAATAACGCCAAGACGCGCCAAAACAAAACCAAATGGGAAAACTGTGGTGAGAACCATTGTGGCGGTGACAAATGGCCAGCGCACCCAGTTTACGCATAATGAAAGTCCCACATGGATAATTCGATGCATGTATAATAAAAAGGTTAATTAACTAATGTCAAGTGAGTGTCTGTAACTCTCTCGTTCCCACAAGGTGGTGTGGGATGCAGACCCACACTGCTAGGGAACTAGTCATTAGGAAAATGGGAAACAAGGCACCTCAAATGGTGCCAGTACAGAAGGGACCCAAGACAAGGGTGTAGAGCGCGGTATACAATACCAGGTAGGCGAGAAACAACATAACTTGTGTGGACCCCAAGGGGAAGTCCATAATCAAGTGTAAATCGGTGCTAGGAGGCTTGGGTGCCTCTATCTGGAGGGTACCTGAGTGGCCCAAGGGAGCACCTGTGACTTTCATGATTTGGGATAGTATGTAGTGGCCAACATAGTTGTGGACCTCCTCAAAGAGGTCCGCACCCAAGTTCGCCCAAAGAACCATAAAGAAACGTAAAAAACGGGTAATTTTATTTGTGAAAAGTCGACCAACAAGGAGTGTTGGTCATGAAAAACATATTTAAACAGAGTTGGGGTAATTATGGGTCTGCAGAAGCAGGCACAAGCCTTGACGCCCCAATAGACAAACACCTTCATAAAAATTAGTAGAATACACTGAAATGGTCTTCACTCAAGTAATTGACTGAAGTTTTATTCTACCTGAACGCATAATTTCATAACTAGAACAGGTTTTGAACCCCTATTCTTCAATCAACCAAATCAAACCATCTTTGTTTGTCAAGTAGCTCGTCCGTTTTAGTGCCTGGGCTAACACAAAGGGTTGGGCGTTTTGCACCTCACTAGTACCAACCTGGGCATATTTGGCTTGTACCCAGAGTTGGTCTAGTGTGTGCTTGAGATCAAAGAGGGCCTGAAGTTTCACCTTCTGGCCTCCTGCCGCCCAGCCTTATCCTTGGGGTTGGTGCCCACTATCATGTCATTTAACCATGACAGTCCCATAAGACTCAAATTAATGATGAGCTTACTTAATAATTTTAGTTTAAATTTGGAGTATTACCTGAATTACTACAATTTGCTCAATATGCAGTTGATTATGTTTGCAAATATTTATATTTAATTCTGAGGCCAATTCACATGACTCCATCTGCAGTGGCCCAAATATTAACATCTTCATCAGCTGTTTATTCTGGAAGCTAGCAAGCTGGACCTCTAAACCCGGACTATTGGAAGAGCTCCTACTTAAGGTTAATGCTAATTTAACTTAAGCTATGAAATTATCACCAGGAGATCAAGAAGCTCAGCCGACCTTCCAGGTGGGATGTGATGAAGGACAAACCAAATTGGAATCAAGAATGAACAATGAATTACTCTTTGCCATCCTAATGAATTATTATTCCCTTTTAATTTTCTAACAGTACTATAATTAGCACGGACTTATTTTAAGAAAAGTAATTTTTTACAATTCATATTTATTTTTAGTCTTAAGTCCAACTCTCTAGAACTGTAGAAATTAGATCAAGAATACTGAGAATTGTTAGGAACCTTTAAAACTCTAGAGAAGGTTAAGTTTCCCCAAGTTGTCCTGCCTGGCACCTCTGAGTAGTCAATCAGTTAATCATTTACCCTCAGCTTGCTGCCAAGAGAGCTCAAGTCTGAGACCAGGTATTGGTTTCATTTTCGGCTGTATTGTGGAGTCAGACACTTCTGCTCGCATGAAGCATTGCTGATACCTTAGTCCTAGAATACATTGCAACCTCCAGTAATGACGTGCGTCTTTAGGGGTGGATTTCCGCCAGGTTAGAATTCATGTGGTCAGTGAAATGGCTTGTTTTTCCCAACTTTTTGGTGTGTATTGGCGTGAACCCACTCATTACATAAAACGAAACTCAAATACCTTCCTCTCCGCTTTGTGGGGTCCAGGAGGAGGTGGTAATCACCAACGGAGAAGAATAGAACTGAAATTTTATGTCTATAGTTATGGTAAGATTCTTGATGACACATTTGTTGCGTGAGGTGGGGCGATTATGAGGAGCAGCAATCCCGCAATCTGTGGAAGTCCTGGTAAAAGCCTAATCACCCAACAATCGCGTGGCGTTGTCCATGGAGGCGCTGGACAAAGTACATTATGTTATTGTGAAAGTTCACTTCCAGGCGCAGTTGGTGCAGGCAACAGGAGGGGAATCTCCTTTATCATTTCAACTGGCTTAGTCTGTTGACACATTACCTTAGGAATTGTTAGGATGGTTGCAATATTTGATTGAGGAACAAGGACGCTTGCCAAATTCACCGGAGGAGTGTAGAATTGATTGACTGGGCGGAATGTCCAGATAAAGCAAAAGATGAGGGGTTGTCAGCGCTCCTAATGGTTGTACAGGGTCTTATTTGGTGGAATATTATGCACAGATTTTCCACTCTATGGTGAAGGCAGCCCAGGTAGCAGATTCCCAATCTTTGCATATGCTCCATCAGGGGTTGCAAGCAAATTTGTGACGGTTTTGGTGGTGGCAAAGGTACAGGTCATGATGGCGGAAGAGGTTGCGTTAGCATTACAAGTTGATTAACAATTGGCACTGGCCCAGGACTGCCGTGAGGGATTAATATTGCCATGGAAAGGATAATCCCTGGCAAGTGGCTATTCTAGTTAGGGGGATGGCAACCAGCCCTGAATGATTTTTGAAATGTACAGGGGGAGTGCGCCAAGGGAACGAGGAAGAGGCACAGAAACCAGTGAGTCACAGCAGGGGAAAGGAATATGCCCAAGTATTCATCATCCGCATGTACACAATATAAAAGGATTCATTCAGAAATAAGACTCCTTCTTCACTTTATCCACATTTATTTATCCTGGTGGAGTTGCACAAGGACAGCGGAATGGAAGGGGCAATGACCCTGTTAGATACTAGGGCAGAAGAGAACTACGTTGAGCTTACACTGGCTGAGCAACTGAGGTTGCATAATTAGAAGGGACCAGAGGTGGTGTTTGCCAATATGTCACAGAAGACGCCCTTGTAGTGATTGAGCCCCTCAATAAAAGTATGACAGGATCCGTTTGGGTCCTGGGAACAGTTCTGTGCAATCAAGAATTTGGACCACTCAGTGGTGCTGGGGATGCAGTGGTGTCATCAGTTATAGCCCCATATTAATTTGCATTCCAATACTGTGACCCTGGATCTGAGGAAGGGGCCACAAATGAGTTGGAAAATATGGTGGGAGACAATAAATTGAATAAATATAAAAACCTGGGGGGCCATGCAGGAGTAGGAGTTACCAGCAGAATACTAAGATTTTGTGGGAATTATTTTACTAAAAAGAATTTCTGTTTTCTCCAATGGGTTCATTTGCATTCTCATTTATATTCAAAAAAAGGTCAAAACTCCCCCACAGATGCCTGATCTAACCGCTGAATGAATGGACAAAGGCTGCATTGGAGGAGCATGTGAATTTAATGTTAAGCAAGGGTTAATTGAATCATCAAAGTCCACTGTGATGTCCCAAGTGTTATTGATGCCCAAGGCAATCAGGAAATAACATCCATGTGTGGACTTCCAATGGCTTAGTATGGTTACGGAGCTGGAACCTTACCCCATGCAATTAGCGGAGGACATCCTCCTGATGGTCACAGGGTGTAACATTTTCAAAAACTTAATCTGGTGGATGCTTTTAACCAGATACCCATGAGACTGGATCACCAGAAGTAAACGGCGTTTAAAGGTCACCTCATTATGCTCCAGTACCTAAAAAATGCCTTTTGGGCTATAGGAATGCCTCAGCGATGTTCCAATGTATGATCAACCAAGTGCTAAGTAGGATGATTGACCAGCTTTGCATCACATACATAAATGACCTCCTTGTTTTTACCATTCTCTGGAAGCACATGTACGTGACATGTGGGAGGTGCTGTAAGCGCTGGCCAAGGCAGGATTGCGGCTGAAGCCTTTGGAGTGTGAGTATAACAAACAATAGGTAACGTTCCTGGGAAATGTCATATTTGGGAAAGGGTTCAGGGTATGCCCAGACAAGCTACAGGTGGTGCACGCATGGAAAGACTTGACGGATCAAATGGGCATAAGGACTTTTTAAGGATGGTGAATTTCCTTCAGCAGTTCATGAGGAATCTATCACAGTCCATGTAGCGATTCCAATATGACTGGATGATAAGCCCTAAAGTCAATATGGCGGAATGTATGGAATCCGCTGGAATTGAACTGGTACTGGTAACTTAAGCGCATCAAAATGAGGCATTCAGCAAATCAAGAGGATTTATGCCAAGATTTGATACAATTAAGAGTAAGTCGAAAAGGAAAGCAGAATAGAAGAGTACCAAGCTGAGGACACATCTGGCTGAGAAACTGAGGTATAAAGAGTCTGATGGAAGATAAAAGGGAGGAGGTTTTTAGAAGAAGAGGAGCGCAGATAAGTCTGCGATTTATAGCAAAATAAAGGATATACTAAGGGGCGATAGCTCCATACTTATTTTATTAAAAGTTTTATTTTAAGTCAGTGATCCTCATATCGTCTGATTTGGTTGCTCAGTGACTCATACCCTGTGCAAAACCAACATGGTGGAATTGGGCCTTAAACGCCGAGAATTAACCGTTGGCCTTGCCACTTATGCAGTTGATGAAGAATGCGCAGTTCATATGAGGGGGAGGAGGAGGAATGGGAGCTCAATTAGCTTAATAGGAAGCTCTTTTGGTGCCTGCCCTTGTGCATCTGGAACATAAGAAATTTTTTGTGGTCAAGATGGATAACTCAGATTTTGCCATGGGGAGGTACTGTTACAAAAGGGGGGAGGACGTGCTGGAGCACTCAGTGTGCTATTTCAGCCAGAAGATGATTCAAGTGGAAACATATTGTATGATATACAACAAGGAGCTACTGGAAGTGGTCTCAGCTTTACAGGAGTGGCAGCACCACCTGTTGTATGCCTGACACCCTTTTATAGTCCAGAAGGACCATCAAGCATTGGTGTATTACTCTGAGCCCAGGAGATGAATCAGCACCAAGCCCGTTAGCATGTATAGCTGGTTAAATATGATTTCTGGGTAGAGTACCACCTGGGGCTGTCAACACCTTGGCGGATTGGTTGAGCCAGGATGTGGGGCTAGCTTTATGAGAACCTATAGTGGGAGTAGTTTAAAATGGCTATCATGTTCCGGTCAGACCAGTTTGACATGATAGTAAGTGAGGGGAGCAAATTGGGGGAGGAAATCTGATGGAAGCAAAGGAGGTCATCATTTGGTCGTCAGTTGTAGGTAGAGATAGTAGAGGGCCAGCAGCACAGTCAGCATCAGACATATTGGAAGAAAAACGGAATTTTGTACCATGACTTAGGAGTGTGGGTTCCTAATCTGACGTTACAATGGGAGGTGTTGCAGGTGTCACATGACCACCCATTGGCAGGACATCCAGGGGTCAAAAGTAATTAAAGTGGTTTGGCGGAACAACTCATGGGCAGGACTTTGGAAGGATTTTATGAAGTATGTAGCGGAATGCTTGGTTTTAGATTGATTAAAGCCTTTGAGGAAACCGCCTACTGGAAGTTAGTCCCACTCCAAATGGCAAGTCGCTGTGGGGGTCTTTAGCGTAGATCTCATTACAGGGTTACCCTAGGTCCAAGGGAAGGATGTGATAATGCTTATTGTCAATCAACAGATTGAATATGCCAAATTTTTCCTGTGAACCTCCGATTTTCAGACAAGGATGCCGCAAAGATTTTCATTGATAAAATATTCACCAATGTGGCCTACCAGCAGATGTTGCTTCAGATCGTGGACCCCATTCATATCAAAATTTTGGTCAAATTTGCTTTATGATTTTAAGATTCGCTCATTTAGGGCTTTGGTGTATCATCCCCAATCTGATGGACAGATGGAAATGGTAAACCAGATATTAGAACAATACCTTTGATGCTATGTTTTGGACAACCAGTAAGAATGGGTCTCTTGGGACACATTGGCCCAGTTTTCTCATATAACCATTGTCAGTTGTCAATGTTTATGACCTCATTTTTTGCAAACCATGTGTTGAATCCAGTGTTGGACGGGGTTGAGTGGCGGATTATGACAGGGGACGGACGAGTTATCCCACAAGGTGACGGACATTGGAAAGAAGTTATGAGGGAATCTGGAGCACGCAATTGCGTGGCAGAAGCAATATGTGTACTGACAAAGAGTTTCAGATCCGTTATTCACTATAAGAGATAGGGTGTTTATGACAGCAAAAAACTACCCATACCAGTGAAGAGCTGGAAGCTTGGACTGAAGTTTTTAGGTCCATATAAAGTGATTTGGGCTATCAATAAGGTCATGTTTGAACTGGACCTTCCAAAGGGGTGAAGACCCATCTGGTCATCCACGCCTCACAACTTTAGGAGTTCTGAGGGTGAGGACCAGAGAGTCCTGGACCGTTAAATCCATGGGAGAAGAATAACCAGGAGTACAAAGATGAGCGGATACTGAATGAGTGATGGGTGAGAGTCAGTGAAAATTTTTGGTGAAGTGGAGAGGGTATCCAGTGGAGAAAGCGACCTGGCAGATGATGGAGGAATGTGCATATTGCCTGGAGAAGATCTTGGAATTCTTGGCCTCACAGGGGGTGATGTGACAGATCAAGCTCAGCCTAATCTGCACATCAACCTAGTAGATGAAATTATAGATTTTGCTGTGAATCCAGAGGTTGAGTTGGAAAAAAAGTGCTGGAGGAGGAGCAAATCAAAACTGGAGTTGTAGGTAAGATTTAGGAATTTGGGAATGAGGGCTGATCTAGCGTAATGAATGACTGGTTTCATTATTCCTCTGAATCATGATTCATGGGGTATGGAGCTTTTTCACATAATGATCTAGTCATCAGTTGAAAGCCTAGGGTGTAGAGGCCTCTTTAAGTAGGTTTTGAAATTCTATAAAAAGGAACAACAATAATTGATAATTCAGTTTCGTTTTCTAAGAAAATTATCACAAAATCAATAAAATACTTGCTTGATTAAAAATCACTAAAAGCCTATTTAGGTCTTATTCAAAATTCAACTGGTAAGAATGATCTCAATAAGCGAGCTTGCCCAGGCATTAGCCTCATTCTCAGCTCTATTGTGGAGTCAGATTCTGCTGCGCATGTGCAGCATCTCTGGAACCTTAGTCCAAGAATACATTGCAACCTCCAGTAATGGCGTGTAGGTTTGATAATATCCGCCAGGTTGTCAGTCATGTGGTTGGTGACATGGCTTGTACTTCCCAACTCTTTCGTTGCATATCAGCATGAACCTGCTCACACACAGGTGGGAAGTCTTACAGGCCCAAGAGTATTTCAGTATGTTCCTAAATATATAGACAAAAAATTAAAAAGTTTCTTTTAATGTAACAGTTTGCTTCCATAAAATGCAAAGCCATACTGTTGAGTTAGACACGCCCATGCTCACTCCCAAGTTACAATATTGCCAAGAATTAGATTTTTGCATAAACGCACATAATTGCGCTGGAGGTAGGTTAAGTTGCTGGAAAGAGATAGACACAAAAAGAGCAGTATAAACGCCAGTTGCTAAGGCTTAAAGACAATAGTCAATTCCACACCATTGGAGGCCATATCAGTTAGGATCATATCTAGAAGCAAAGACCAAGAAAAGCCATAGAGAATTTAAACAGTAATGTTATTATTGGGAGCCTATAAAAAAGGAATTGAAGATTGTAGGGGAGGTGAATTCCTTATATACCTCTTAACCAGCATATTCAAGCTCTGGTTGGATTGTTCTGGATGAAAACTCTATAAAATGGATGTCAAATTACTCAGGATCACTTGTCATGGGTTTCTCTCGAAAGCTTCAAGGTACCCACAGCTAAAAGCACTTACTCAAGTGCAGTGGTACATGGGTCAATAGCTTCAGGATCAGTTGTTCAATTTGATTACTATTTAGCCATTAAATTTTGAGGTTCAATCATATCATTTTTGTCCAGCACGATTCCTACAAAGTTTCTTAGGACTATTTGAATCTTTTGGGATTGTTGATGACTATTAATGATCAGTTTTAAGTTCATTGAGAATCAAGCAAAATAAATTCCATCTGTTTTAGAGCGCGTCAGGGTTGCTTTCTGACTTAAATATATTTATGAAATATCAAGGCAATGTTCAATTCAGCCAAAGCCAGGATCTTGACATAAATCATTAAAAAGTCTATGGTACATGGTGCCTCAGATGACAACCTCTAAGGAGTTTACAGTTCAAAGCTATTGAGTTTTGATTCACTGGTGATATCCATTCCTACCACTGTTTCTCAATTCAAAAAAATTATGAATCTGTTATCATTACCTTTTTATAATAACTTGTGGAAGAAAAGCCAATTTTTAGAGAGAACACTTTAGAAATCTTTGATAAACTCTTCTGGTATCTTATAATTGAAAAAATAAGGTCCTAGAGCCTCAAAATCAGGGGGTTGTTAACCTTACTTTTAAATATGTAAAAGTGATAATTACTATCAGAAGGTTTGTGAGCGTACATGATAGTTACCCAACCATATTTTAGAATCTAGATGCATTCATTTACGCATTAATAAATGTTTACATTTCAATTGGTCATCAAATTATATTGGGGATGGAAACTTATTTAGAAAAACCTCATGATTTATATGGCAAGATATCTGCCACATTAAGCCAAACAAAATTTGGAACATGCTGCCACGCCTGTGGCTATCCTCCTCATTCATGTCAAAATCCAGGTGCTTTTAGCTAACTTGTGACCTTATTTTATTCAAAATAAACAAAACAATTTGTTGCTTATGTTCTCATCTTACCAGTTGGATAAAGTACTAAGTATCTATAATTTTTGCAATCTAGATGAACTTGAATTTGACAGCAATAAATGCAAATTGGTCTATTCCTTGGTACCTTAAGATTACCTCTCTGGGTTGACTGAAAATAATAGGACCAAGCGCAGGCCCTTTTTTAAAAAAGTATAGTATTAATTTTACTAAAGATACTTTAATTTAGGCTGTGAATATTATGTGTTACACCATATTAATACTGGTAAACATCCGCCAATTCATGTAGATACTATTAGATGCTCAAAGGTGGTGGATGAAGTTAATTATAAATAAAGTAACCAGCTGGCGAAACAAATGATGCTTTTACCCTTAACAAGTCCTTGTATATTCCATGTGTTAATAATCAAGAGCAAGGGTGAGTTTAATTGAGTGAATTTGAGTATAGGAAGATTAACAATGTTACCAAGATGGACTCTTATTTATTACCATGTTATGACGATGCACTATACTTCTTGGGCAGCGCGCAAAACGTTTTAGTTTTGAATTAATCTATGGCTAATGTCAGATTAAGCTGACCAAAGGTGAGTAGAGAAATGCACCATAATTACGGTACAGGGCCTGTACCAACCCATTAAGATGCTACAAGGGCTGTGCAACTCCTCTGTGACCTTTCAGTGGTCTATGAAAAGTAATTTAGGTTTAAAAAAGTTTCTTGCGCCTTAGTTTATTAGATGATATATTGTTATTATAAGATGTTTAACGAATGAACTACGCCACTTGGAAGAAGTTTTCCACTTCTTAAAAAGCTGGTCATAAAATAAAGCACATAAGTATAACCATTTCTGAGAGAGACTTGAATATAGGGACTCATCATTAGCAAGCATGACTTATGGCCTCATCCAACAAAAACTGAAGACATTTAACAAATGACGCGGCCAAGTAGCAAGTGAGACATTAAGGTGTCCTTTGTGATATTCGGTTAATACAACCAAATCATTTAAAATTTTAGCAATTTAGGTGAGCCACTATCTCACATCCTTAGAAAGTGTTGTAAAATTTGAGTAAAGGAACTTTTAGCTAGCCTTTTAAGAACAAAGGCTTTTCTTCACCAAAGTTCTGCTATAATGCACCCCAATTTTAATAACCATTTATTAGACAGACAGATGAATCTCTCACCACTGTAGGGGCAGTGTTATCACAAGTTTATTTAGAGGGCGTTGAGAATCTAGTGGCTTACTGAAGCCAAACGCTGGATGTGCATGAACATAATTTCATTCTCAGGACTCAAACCTAAGTTGAAGACAAATTGAAATATAGTAAATTTACATCGCTGCTGTCCAGGAGCCCCATATCCTCCCCCACGAACAATCTGCATGGAATGAACAGTTTGGAGGCAACTCCTTCTAGACAAACCATGTCGCCCTTATTGTTTTGAACCCCCGGGTTTAAAACCCATCCTTTTTCACAATATCTAGGTGACCACCTCATACTGGCCATACTCACGACTCCTGACTTCTCTTTCTTCGGTGCAAGCATCTACCTGCCTAATGCAGGTCAGGAGCAAAATTGGCTCTTGAAAGAGCTCGTCCAACTCAATCTCCCACGAAATACAGTCCTCTTGGGAGATTTCAACACAACCATAAGTCGTGTCTGTGACTCTTACCCTCCCTGCAGCAAAGGAATGCCCTGGATCAAGTCGCCTCCAGGATTTCCTTCGCCTGAGTGGCTTTATGGATGCGCTTCCACACTCCACATCTGGCCTAGGTTGCATGACTAGGATCCAGTATGATGGAGGGGCTTTCCGGTCAGCGTCGCTCATAGATATGGCACTGATTAGCCCCCTACTAATTGGCCGCGTCTCCTCTCCCATCTCTTGCAACAACCATCTGAGTGATCACAGGTCACTCACCGTTGTCCTCACCACCACGCTTAGACTGTCACGTAGGTTCTGGCCTAGGGTTGCCCCAGCTCTTCTCAACAACCCCTTCACTAAGGAGAAGCTGTCTATTACCATCCGGGAGACTCTCACCTCCCCCTCACCCCACCTGCTTGACCACAAGGCTAGATGGGCGGTGACCAAGGAGGGCATCACCCGCGTTGCTTACAACTGTGCCAAAGCATAAATGACCACAGCTCGCGCCAGAGTCAAAAGGGCGGAAGCCAGAATCAGACATCTGGAGCGAAACTACCAGCCTTCGCCCTCTCCCAGTTGGTTGGAAGACTGGGAAGCGGCGCAGGAAGCACTCAGCTTGGAGCTCACACTGTAGGAAGAACGGGCAGCAAACTTTACAACATCTCGTTACTATGCTCAATGGGAACGCCCCACTCGCTTCTTCTTTCAGAAACAGAAAGCCTGGTCAACAGCACAGGATATTACTGCACTAAAGATTAACACTACAGTCACTTCGGATAAGGAGGAAATCACACAGGAACTACACCGCTTCTACTCCAGCCTCTTCCATGCCACCCAGGCGGACCCGTCTGACATTAAGACTTCCTGTGGCGGGCTCCAGAGCCGCCCATTGACCCACGGGCTGATGAGGCTCTACTGGCGCCTATTTTCATCCAGGAGGTGATGGAAACTTTTCTGAAATCCCCATGGCTTAAAGCCCCAGGCCCAGACGGAATACCCTTTGAGGTGTACCTTCTGGAACCTGCGGTGATAGCCAGAACCCTCCGCGACCTCTTCGCTGCACTCTTGGTGAATGGCGAGGTCCTCCCCGACTCCAGAGTCTCAATTACGACCCTCATTCACAAGAAGTCAGACCGTGAGAACCTGGCGAACTGGCGCCCCATAGCGTTGATCAAAACAGACCACAAGCTCTTCACGAAGCTTCTGGCCAACCGCATCACCAAATGGATGTCACCTCGCCTCTCCCCATCCCAGCACGGTTTTATTCTGGGGAGGTCATTATGGGACAACTATAATGACCTTTACGTGACTTTGACTACTAACTCTCATAAGGTGAATGGCTTTGTGGCTCTCCTGGATATGGAGAAAGCATATGATCGGGTGGTCTGGAATTATATTGATGCTTCCCTGGCCCGTTTCCATCTCCCCCCCGCAGCTAGGCGCTGGATATCAGCGCTCTATGACCAGCTCCACACCAGAGTCCTGGCGGCAATGGGTTTTACAGTGGCAGTACCAGTTGGACAAGGTCTCTGGCAAGGGGACCCCTGAGCCCTATCCTTTTTAAACATCACCCTTGACCCCCTCTTGGCCTCCTTACAGGACAAGCTAACAGGGATTCTGGTCCCAGGTAAAGCCCCCACCCGCACCATGGCATTTGCAGATGACACCGCCATTGCATTTGGCTGCCCTGGGGATGTTTCCCTCGCTGCTGTGACCATTGAGAGGTACACCAAGGCGTCCAACGCCATGGTCAACACCTCTAAGACAACAGTTGTACAGGTCGGCTCCCCCACCTTCCCCCCACCATTTGGTATTGAACCTGTGCGCGGTACCTTCCGTCACCTGGGCGTTCTCACCAACCAACAAGGAGTTGCGCTAAAAGACAATGAGGACTTGCTCCTCGCAGCAGTTAATTCCAGGATTGCCAGCTGGAACTGGCGGCACATCACCCCCCAGGGTCAAGCTCTGATGGCCAATGTGTTCCTCCTCTCCAAAGTCTGGTTCCTAGTGCACGTCTGCCCATTCACAGATGCCTTTTATACGCGGCTCAATGTACTCCTACGCTTTTGGATCTGGGGCTCAAACCATCCACCAATGGCCCTCTCAACCATTGCCTGACCCTGCAATGAAGGGGGCCTAGGGCTTCTGGACACGCGATCCCACGCCACCACAATCTTCCTGAAGTTCCTATGGCCGATTGTCTGCTAGGACGCGATTCCCATGCCCCAATGGGCGCCCACCCTCCGCCAGTCAGTGTCAGCAGCTCTGGGTCTTCCTAGAGCATCTCTGACCTCATTAGGGGAGTGGCTCACAAACCACCCAGGCCATCGCCTAAAAGCAACCTCATCCCCCTACTGGAACCAGGCTCTCCTTGCCCTGAAACGAGTAGGCGCGCGGATCCACCATGCCTTCCCATACAGAAGGGAAGGCCCTGGCCTCAGCCCACGTCGCCATGCAATTGTGCACAATGGACAAGTTGTCACAACTCGCCTCAACCCCCAAGATCGTCCTCCCATCCGCCCAAGACTCCTTGAGCCCCTCCCTCCCTCTGTGAGATTCGACTTTAAGGAATTATGGAAGGACGTCTATCACCCCATCCTGTCAGCAAAGGTGTCCAACACCTTATGGAGGGTGCTCCACTGTTCATACAGGACAGGGGACTGGACTGTATTACCTTCCAGCACCAAAGCTGCCCCTGCTGTGCGGAGCCTATTGACTCCCACCTCCATCATTTTTTCACCTGTCCAGGTGTCGCTGCATTTTGGCCAAAGGCCCGCGCGCTCCTCCATGCTCAGCCCTGGTCTGGACACCCTGTGCAAGACCTCATGTTCGAGCAGACGTTGCCTGGTTGCCACCAACCCCTCCGTGTCCTCGCCTATGCCACAGCCATCTGGACCATCCATAACTCCTTCCTTCGTGCTGCCTTTGACCAGCAGGTGTGGATCCTTCCACACATGATCACCCACTTTCAGGTACACTTTGAGATGGCCCTGAAGGTATGCACTATGTCGCCAACCCTCCCCCACTCAGTTGTCACTGCAGCATGGCTCTGGCGCGCAAACTCCCTCCCTTTCTCGATGCCTCCTCCCTCCCCTTCCCTCGCCTCAGGCTCTTAGGAGCCCAGGCGTAATTTAATAAACATTGATGAATCCCCTCGGGTTGGGACCATCTAGTACTAAAATAAGAAATAAAGTAAATTTACATTCGCCTCCACACCAATACTTTGTATTCCCAATAGCGAGTTTCCAAAGACACTATTCCTCAAAGTAAAGGATATAGGAATGAGAGATCCATAATCACCTAAAACCAAGGTATCAAAGAGACCACCATGGAGGTTTAAGAAGGCTACAATGGCTTAAAGTAAGTCATCTCGTCCTCCTTTACTCCCTGAAGCTTAGTGAGATACTGATTATCTATCCAAAAAGAAACATTTTGTACACAATAAACCATAGTTCCCTATAAACTAAAAGCTTTAAATGAATTATATATCGTTTTAAATATCTGGTTTAAATTGCTTTTCAATTTTTAGGACTTTTACTGAGTTTATCCAGAAAGCCTTGCCATCCTGGTACTTCTGGAACCTTGCTATATTTTAGTAAAATAACATCTAACTTTGAGAAGCCACAAAGCATGTTTCTTTGCTTGGCCCTATCTATTCACAGTGCCAACAGAAAACTGTTGCTCCCTGCTAGGTTATATTATGTATTATTTAAGGGTGAGGAAGTACAAGAAGATGGACAATTACCAGATCAAGAAACCTCTCAGGATGACAGAGTTAGAAGAATTACCCGTTTGATCAGCAATACTTATTTTGGAATAGGCTTCCCTGTCTTAGCTACACTTTATTTTATGGATAAGTACAGAATTTAACTTCCCCTATAAACCAAAGCAAATATTAGACACAAAATTTACAACCTCGCCCTAGTAGTACAGCAACTGCTCTATAGTATATTTGTAAATGAGGGACGTTCTAGTATTGTCATATCAACAGCAACTTTACTTTAATATGGGACCTAAACTTAGATTCTCATCTACCAGCCATCAAAGTGAAAAAAAGAGTGTTATAATTTTGGTGATTTATTTTGATTTACGCCATGAGAGTCGCACAGGGTCAAACCCCCTGAGCAATGGAATCATGATGCAAGGATCATTGGTCTTCAAAATAAACTGTAGATAATTTAATAATTATAAATTAATCCGCTCTGACAACACAACTTTTTTGATTAAATTAGTAATAGCAGATCCCTTCTTCTATGCTCTCCACTTTCTTATTAGCAACCTTTTTTCTTCAGTCTTCCCACCCCACTTATATATCAGCAAATTTTGTCAATACCAATCCTTTTTCTTATACTATTCTTTAACAATGTTTCCTCAGTAGTACGTCGTAGCTTTGAGGTCACAGCAGGTGTAATATTCTTATCTTCACTATCGCCTTAGTTTGAGGAATTTCTAAATATTCATCATGGCTTGACATCACCTTATTGCCATATTTGGAGGCGATCCAATAGTTAACTTTACTGACTCAATATTGCCTCATCTCAAGGCGCTCAAATATTCATATTCTGTAAATCATGGTCAGCAGATTCTAGCCAATCAGCCGTGGCTATTTAAGAGATATTTTGTCCAGTAATATCAGGATCTTGACATTACCTCCCCCCATTGACTGGATGATAAGTCTCCTATTGTTTATATGCCTGGAGAAACTTTTTATAAACTTGGTTAATAATATAACCACTTTGGGGTCCTTGATAGTATAGGCGTCAACACCTGTTTTCTCAATATTTTCAAACAGACAAATCCTGATACTGGCCAATTTGTGCTTCTGACTGAACCTGCGTTGGTTATGGAATATATCCAGATCTCCATCTCTGAACTGAAATAGCTCGCTAAGCTGTTCCCAATTGGCAGCCTGATTCCTTATTTTTTTAGCCAAAATGAAGTAGTACTTTTGGTTTACAGCTTGGATAACTTATCCACTAGGTTAGTCAAATAAGGTTGGGGATCCATTCCATCAGGTCTTCTATACAAGCATAGATCAATGCTGTAAGAGTAGGGTGTCGTCCATATAGTAATTGAAAGGGACTCTTCCTCATGGCAGAATGATAGCTAGTGTTTAAGCAAAGATGGCGGTGAAAAGGTTGAAACTACAATCTGAAGGTCAATCCACTACCTTTTTATGGAGTATGTTCACTAAAATCCCATTGACTCACTCAACCATCACATTAGACTCAGGATATGGGGTCGTCAAACCCCACAGATGGCCATCAGCTTGTTTAGCTTTGGTTGATATGGGAAGTGAAGTTAGTTCTGCTATTGGTAAGGAGGAACTGAGGGCAGACATGTTGCTGGATAATACATTCCATTATGAACTTGCCATTGTGACTGCCCCAAATCCTGTATTGCCCGTGCCCAACCCACCTGGTCAAGTGGTCAATTGCCACCAGGATGTATATGGACCAGTTAGCTCCCATTGGAAGGCCAACAACATCAATGAAAACTATATGCCAATCAATGTGCAGTTTCACTAACTAGTACAAGGTCTTCTGGCAGAACGACTTTTTCATTTGGCACTGGTGGCAGCATGAAATAGTTTTAAGCACATCTAAATTTATGCTTTCCCAGTAATACTAGGGCTGCAACAATTCCAATAACTTGCACACTCCACCATGTTCAACTGCCTTATATGCGCTCATGATAAATCTAGGATGTACCGAGGGTCGCAGGAAGTTAACTGTAGAATTGGCAATCTGCTTATACAACTCACCATTAAATTGGTAGGTATTAGCTCGCATCTCATATAATGCTTTTATGACTTGAGGCAGTTTGTCATCATATTTTCTGCTGAGCATTTTATTGTACATCACATCACTCAGATCTGCTGTTATGTCAACTTTTGGCAGTATTGACAAGAAATAGGCGTTCTGGTGCTTTGTTCCAGGTTAGTGGAGGATTTTAAAGTCATAAGCCTGCAGTTTGAGGGCCCATCGGGCTAGACGCCCTTCAGGCTCCTTGAGGTTCTGCAACCAGCGTAATAAAGCATGATCCGTTACAATTTTAAAAAGTACTCTATTTAAATACACCCTAAATTCCTTATACGCGTATATCACAGCTAAGCACTCCTGGTTGGTCATGGTATAATTACGTTCATGGAGATTCAGGCTCCAACTGCAGTTACCACTGGGTGCTCCTCCCCCTCATTGTCTTTTTGGGATAGGAACGCCACAACAGCGGAAAGAGACCATCTGTCTGTATAATAAAAACTTTATCAAAATTTGGATAGCGCAGCACCAGAGCACTGACCAACACCATCTGAAGGGTGTCAAGGACCACTGTTGGCGTTCAGTCCATTCAAACACATCAACCTTCTTTAGTAGCTCAAATAACGGCCCCCAATAGAAATGAAGTTAGTAATGAAGCTTCAGTAGTAGCCTCCATCCACAAGAATACTTTTATGTCCCACTTACTGTCCAATAAAGTCAATTCTGAATAGCTTCCATTTTGGCTGGTTGAGGTTTAAACCCTTTTGTGTCTACTAATAACCCTAGGTACTTCAACTGAACTTTGAAAAAGTGGCATTTACGTGGCTTGATCTTAATGTTAGCCTCAGCAAGTCGATGAAAAACCTCCTCCAAATGGGTAAGATGCTTGGAGAATGTAAACTAATATACATTGATATTATTGAGGTAAATATGGATCTACGACAGCTTTAGGTCACTGAGAATGGTGTCCATGGACCGCTGGAACTTATCCGAGGCGTTACACAGCCCTTGTGGCATATGGGTTAGTTTGAAAAGCTTCAAGGATGTGATAATGGCGCACTTCTCCAGTTCCACCGCAGGCAACTCAATTTTCCAGTAACCCATTATCAAATCCATTGCTGAGAAGATATAAGCTCCGCCTAAATGATCCAGAGCATCATTGATCTGAGGCAAAGGATACAAGTCCTCTTTAATAATACTGTTGAGCTTCTGGTAGTCTATAACCCAGTTAGTACCATCTTTCTTTTTTATAAGCAGAATGGGTGAAGCCCACAGACCCTTGGACGGTTTAAGCATCCCTTGACCCAGAAGATTTTAAATTTTCTCAGTTACTACTTTCTCTGATGGACTAGATTGGCGGATTGGCTGAGACCTGATGGGGGATGATCTCCCATGTCCAATCAGCGAACCACCCCTGGCGCACCCTAAATCATGATCGTCTTCAGAAAAAATCTTTTTATATTTTTCATATAAAGATATCGTTGGTCTTTCTGTTCTTTTAATAACCCAAATAAGTTTTTGCGTGGTACCACCATCATTATGCTGGGATGCAAATCAACCAGTAAGCCAAATTCATCCAGTGACCCAAACTCATGAACCTGAAGGACCTAATCAACAGGGACCAAGTGTAAATACGCTACTATATTATGCCGGTGGATTAGCATTGGTTAATTTTGTAGATTCACTAGTAGAACATTAATCATTCCTTGTCCCAGTAGTATAATGCCTGGAGCCATATGAGGCTCAAGCTGTGATTGCTGATAAGGACCAATGACCTCCCTATAGAGCCCAGCTGGCACTTCCACCTCTAACTCAGTGTTTACTATTACTTGGTGTCCAGAGGAAATGGACATAGGCCCAGCAGCTCTGTGCGGCAGCCCTTGATATTCATATATCTGCTGAGGGAGGGCCCTGGTCTTTCTTTTTAGTCAATGGTAGCGAACTGGATTCACCCCATAACTATATGCAAGGTTGATATGTCCCATATGCATTGGATCCTTTGGCACTCCACTAGAGGTAAAGTAAATTAGGATCTGCAGACCCAATATTTTTAAGGTCTCCTCCATCATATCAATGACAGCCCCAAAGTGTCACATAAAAGCAGTTCCAATTAACAGGTCATAATTACTGTTTGGTAACACTATTGCAAGAGCTACAACGACAACTAACCCAAACCACAAAGGTAGCGCGCTGTAGGTTCCCTCAGATACCATGCTTTCCGCTCCAGTGGTCCCATACATCATTTGATGTTCTATATCTGGACTAACGTCAATTTCTCCACCAACTTAGTGGAAACTATGTTGACTGGGGCGCTCATATCTATTATAGCGCAAACTCAATTTTTGCTACAAAAATGTCACAATATGTACACTCAGAATAAGAAAAATTTTGGCTGTTTAATATGTGAACATTTATGAGATCTCTTTTCCCAAGAAAACTCATGATCCCTCACCGACTTCGGGGTATCTTTGGAGATAGCTTCTACTGGGAGGGTGACGTTTACACCTCTCAGGGAAGGTGCATCTGATACTGGGTTCAGTTCATTTGAAGCAGCTTAGTCAAGCATTTGGCAGGCATACGGCTTCAGTTGCTATTGAGGTCCTTCTTCCACTGCAGCCTTAGCCTGCACCTATGTCAGTATGTTTACACCTTTCAACCGGCTTCTGGTATAAAAACCCGTTATCATACTGAGGGACTTCCGCTGGATATACTACAATAGGATCAGGTGTGACGTTTGGGGTTGGGATCGTGGAGGTGAGAGTCCTGTCTCTACTCCACTCCATTTTTTCCCAGGTAGTATTGATCCTGCTGTACGTAGTGGACTTGATGGTTGGGGCAACTTCAGGCAAGATGACCAGGATGACCGCATTCAAAACAATTCACCTCATAGGGTCTGCCCTTTGGTTTTTGTAAGATGGCCCAGGCCCATAATTTGATTGTGGGTAATTGGTGTAACCAGGGCCAGATTGATAGGTTGACTGGTGACAGTTAGTGTAATTAGACCC
>JAKSZP010018810.1:0-80716 GCA_022478985.1 Massospora cicadina | reverse complement strand
AACTTAGCCTTCCATTTATTGGAGGCTCCTTATGCAGCGAACTCAAATCATTTAAAGAAGCCATGGATGTTCCTATTGCGGGTAAACGAGGATATCTTTTCGATATTAAGTTCCTCCTATTATCATGAGTGTTATAGCTATGACCAGCACTGTTTTCTCCTACATAGGATGCTTCTTCTTGATAGTCATCATCCTCTCAGCGTGACAACTGAGAATGAGTAAAGAATCTTTGTTCTGCATATTTCAGCCGCTGGGTGGTATCATTCAGTCATTCAACAAGTTCTTTGTTTTGTTGTACCAAGATTCGCATTTGACTAAACGTACTATCAAGTTGATGCATGACCGCATTACGTTCTTGAAGGAGTTTGGCTTGGTTTTTGAGTACCGCGTCCAAGGTAACTTTGATTTCCTTGTATGAAGTTGATATGGGCTTTTGGGAAGACTCCCCAATGACATGACTTGGGTAAGGCATGGTTGGCGACTGGAGTTATGGAGTGTTGGGTGGTTAATCAAAAGGCCCCCTGTAGTGAGCACCACTGTTGTAATTTTGAATGGTATTGCTAGGATCCGCCGGGCTTTTCACACAGGTCAAGCCCTCTGAGCAACGGACAGATGATGTGAGGATTGTAAGTCCTTCAAACGCACTTGAAAATATATTTAAAAAATAGGAGCTATTGCCCCAATCGGTTCTTTTATTTATTTTTATAAATGCAACATCTTTTGGTGTTCCTTTTCATCTGCACTTAAAAATTTAAACCTCTCTTAATCACCCATTTTGCTTATATATATCAGCTTCAGGCGATACTATTTCTCATTGCTTGGGTTATTCTATTTCGCCAATTTTCCTTGAATTTGGCTTGTTACTATTAATCCGCTTTCACCCTATTTGTAGGTGATTTACTTTGTATTCGTCAAATATCAACATCGCCTTATCGCCTTATATAGAGGCGATCCAATAAACTCATTATATCCAATAAGACCCATTAGATCCCAATATCACCTCATCTCAAGGCACTCAAATATTTGTAACTGATACTATTTGGCAGATTCCGCCCAGCTGTCCCAAGATTATCATCCAATAATATCAAAATCGTGACAATCTCCACCACAATTTTGTCAAAGCAGAGCTGATCAAAGGCCTTGAGGAGTATGGAAGAGTGAAGCAGTTTGAGCTGCAGTGCTTTCATCTCATGCCAAAACTCTGCAGTGGGAAGGCAATTGCAGTCATTGCCCCCAAGTCTGAAGTAGAAGCTAATCCCAATCTAATCTCACACATCATGCAGTTAATCTTTCCATAGGACTAGAATCTGGCCCCTTCAAAGTTACCACAGAGAAGTCTCCACCCATCTGCCAGAACTTCCAGGCACTTTGTTATTGGGCTTACACATGCCCTGCAATAGGTAAGCAGCAGGAGGAGGACCCTGAGAAATGGATGAAATGATGAAAATTTTGGAAAACTCCAGGTGGTGACAACACTGTTTAACTTGGGGAAACATGGTGAGAACCAGATCATCAAACTGGTAACCCCCAAACAATGCAATGCAGAGGAGAAAGTGAAGAGATGAGCAGAGGCCAGAGCAAGGGCTAGGAAGCTAAAAAAGTGAATCAGGTTTTGGAGTCAACCAATAATGTTAAAAATGTAAACGCTTTGAGTTTCTGAGAGAGACCCCTGAGGAGTCGATTAAGGGACAGTGAACCAGCAGATACAGGTGGTGACACATGGGCAAATGCAGCCCATGGGAGTGGGAAATGAACTGGTGCTGTTTCAGGCCAGATTTTACAACTCTGGACACTTAGCTGTAGTCTCAACAAAAATTCTTAGAACAAAGGTTACAAAAATTTCAGGATGGTCCATCTACTAATAGAGTGAGTGCTGCCTCAGCTTAAACCAACTTGTTGGCTCAGAATTCCTGACCAAGTACTTGAAGCTTGAATTTCTTGAATAGTGATAGAACTGGGTCAAATGGCCTGTAACTATCTGATTAAGGTGGATTGGGAAGATCAGGTAAGCCAATACAATAGTGACATTCTTTATTGCAGGGCTGAAGGCTGCCACATCCCAGGCCAAGAAAATCCAGCACCTGCAAAACCCTAAGCTGAAATCCTGGCGATCCAGGAGAGTCACAACCTGAGGGGGGTGAACCTGAGTGGACCCAGATGCTCTTAAACTTTTCAACGTGGTCCACCCTCTGTGGGTTCATGATCAAACCATGCAGGGCATCACTGTCACATCTTTTATTGATCACCTACGGGGAGAGTCCTAACCATCACAATTACCTGGCAAGGAAATCAGTACACCCTAGTCAATACTTATGCCCCCAAAATCCCCAGCGACTGCACCAACTTCTTCAAGGAGGTGGACAATTTACCCTACTAAAAGACAGCTTTCTTCTAGGCGACTGTTATTATTTTTGCCCATATTCCCAGTCTGCTAGATTACCAGAAATAGCTAGGGGATAATTCCAAAAGGCGAAATAATTGGAAATCAGTTGGCCCAAATTTTGGATTAACTATGTTTGGGGGTTTTTGGGATATTCGCCTGGTTGTATCTGTTGAGGATTGATCCAGACACATACTTAAGATCTCGTCAGGCAGAGTTGCTGATGAAATAGGGGTATCTGATAGTGATTAACTATCTGGTGTACTGATTGGAATCAGTCAGGTTTCATCACTGACTGATTGGGAATGAGTAGCAAGTTGTGAGGCGAGTGATGCCACCTGCAACTAGCAAATTGATCAGTTGGTGCGTGACCTGCCTTAATGGGTAATAAGTCCCAATAACTAAGCAGGTCGCTAAAAAAGTATGGTTGGTTCACTTGGATTGAGAGGAAAACGAGATGATATGTTTTCTGACCCTTTTCATTTTTAGATCTTGAGGATGTCCAATGACAGAATCATAGCCAGGATGGGGAAGATCATTGCTGCTGAGATAAGGATGGGTGATTCAATGGCAACAGCTGCTGTTTCATTGAAGAGGTGTCAACTGAGGGTTAGATGACCAAATTACCACTATAAATTCCCTAGAATTCACTATAATAAAAAACAGTTTTGGCAGATCATACCTTAGATATATAGTTCTATAGTTTTTCATCTGTTATTTAGTTTAAGTAGTAAACTAAATCAGCTTTCAATTGTTCTATTCTTATCAAGGATATTATTGCTGTGTGTGATAATTGAAACTCATATGGAAAAAGAGTAGATATCTGAGCGGGGCTCTAGAGAAGAAGTAGAAACAATTGAGGATTGTTGCTAACTGTGTGTTGGACCGAGGAGACTGTCACTAGGGAATCTCAGAGAAGATCAGATTGGACAGAACGAGGGAACTAATCTCTATATCATGACATCTTAAGTATTTTAAGAAGGAATACTGACCGAGCGTTATGCTGAGATATAAATTTTTCCACTCAACACAGATTATAGTCGTCATACTATTATCAACTGATAATGTAATATACTATACAATGCGACAAAATGCACAAGAAACTAAACCTGTGGAGTAAAAAATTATTGGGGTTGTTTGCCAATAATAACCCAAAACAGTAAATTTTTACAGGGACATAAACTGTTTGCTCACAAGGGCCACAGACAGATGGCCCCAGAAATCAATCATCCCTGTGGACAACAAGAACTCGCATCACTCATGATTGTTATGGGAGTCATTGATATACATCCAAAGAGCATGCCAACCCTTAAGCACAGGTTGAGGTCACATGTCAGAGAGGGCGAGCTGCTCTCATTGATACACATTGGCCTAATCTGCATCCTGGCAATCAAAAGTGTATGGCAGGAAACTTTGAAACAGTTAGTATCAACCACTTGAATCATCAGCTGGTAAGGAGAACCTTAAGGTCAGAGATGCAAGCACAACTGCGCCCAAAATGGGAAAAGATCTACCCAAAAACCATGCATAATGCCAACTCTTCCCACTGGTTAGTGGTATGAACCCTGTCCCACTACGAGAGGGACACTCTTAGCAAAGATCCAATCCAAAACTGGGGACGCCTGAAAGATGAAATGTTCACCACTGCAAAACACACATCCTCCAGGAGGCACGTGGCTGAGGCATCAGCTCTTCAAAGGGTGATCAACCAATTAACACTTTTTGAGAAGAACGCCCCTCAAGCGGGACACAGAACGTACTGGATGAGGGAATTGGCTCAGTTGACCCTCGAGATCCAAGGTTTCAGTAAGCAAGCCCAGGAATGGCTCACATTACAGGTGGGAGCAAAAATGGTGGCTGAGAGAAAAAAATCATCCAGATTCTTCATGCGCCAGTTCACCACTCAGAAATCCTGGACCCATTGCGATGCTCTGGCCATGCAAGATGGCACTGTAGCGCAGACCCATAGGTGCTAGTGGAAATAAGCCATAATTACTATATGAAATTATACTCAAATAAGGGCGCTTTACCTCAGAACATTGAGTCCTTCCTTGCAAGGGCAGAGACACCCCCAACCCTGGACACATCAGCCGTCATGGCACTGATAAATAGGGAAGATCTCAACGAGGCAATTAAGATTCTTCCCTGGGTGGAAGAGTCCAGGACCTGACAGGATCCCATATGAATTGATTGTGATATTTCTAGACCTCCTTAGTAATATCCTCCTCGCCGCGCCCAACAGATGCTTGGATGAGATCAAACTGATGCCTTGAGGATATAATGCACTGCTTTTTCTCCTCCAAAAAAGGCGATACATATTCACTTGACAACTGGAATCTAATCCCACTGTATAATTCTGACTCAAAACTTCTTTTAAAAATCCTGGAATGTCATTTGGGTTCAATCAGGAGTAACATGATTTTGGAAAACCAGCATGGATTTGTCCCCGGCAGGAGCATCTGGGACAACATCCACATGGTCACCAACGTCACACAGTTGAACTCTAGTGGGGCTTTAATATTCCTAGATCAACAAAAAGCTTATGACAGGATAGACATGGTCATACCTACATTGTTGCATGGAGAGCACACCTGCCATGAAAATTCATTGACTGGGCGATGAAGCAAACAACTACCACAAGCATGTCAGTTTTAGGCCCCAGATTTTAGTCAGCCAAATTCTCACCTCAATGTGAGGTGAGGCAAGGGGACCCTTTGAGCTCCCTGTTGTACAACCTGGCTTTCGAATCTGTGTTGCGGGTGGTGGAGGAAGAGCTCAAAGGTATCAGTGTGCATGGGCAGCCACCCCTCAAAGCTCTGGCAATGTAGATGATGAAGTCATAGGAATTGCAAGCTCAAATGATTTGGAGAAACTTGAGTCAATCATCCACCAATATGAATCAGCTAGCAATGCTTGAATTAATAAATTAAAGACTGAAATCTTACCTGTGGGAGGCACAAAAATCACCCAATAAACCCAGGGTAGCAAAACTTGAACAAGGGTTTGCCAACAGGCCCCAGCTAGAGCCACCCTGCCTCCCGCCACCCCCACTCATCCAGAAATGGTATCTGGGGTGGGTGACAACCAGGCCTTATATACCTGACGCCATGGCCATCTGAGGAAGACTGATGTTATAATGAATCAGAAGAAGAGAAACTGAATAGATTAGAATTTACTAAAATGCATTTAGAAAGTCCGAAACTCAGATTCATCTCAGATGCAATGAATCAGGAGCCAGCTGTTGATGTCAATAATGATGTCATCATCACATCAGCTACCCCATAATTGAATTAAAAATTATTCTCAATAATCAGGTAAGTATTGCAATTTATTTTGTGTTTCAAATTTTACCCAAAAATGATGGAACCAGTAATGAACCAACCAGCCAAATTGACAAAGTCAATTTATATAATACTAAATGATATACCCATACTTCAATATGGTGTCTATAAAACTCAGATATTGATATTTATTAATTTAGATCTTATAATATAGATAAACAATAATCACGCATCCAAATTTAATAGCTCAATATAATCAACAAAAACCACTAATCACTCAATTAACCTAACTGTAATTATAAAATTACTTAATAATTAATCACCATAAAGCTAAACTGTGTCCTATCAATTAAATCAAAAGGCATCAACAAATTTGGTTAAACAAAATAAATCTATTGAATCAATCAAATAACGCTAAACTGCTACTCAAGACATCTCTCTATATCTAAAATCATCGTGTACATGACATGTCTTTGAAACTACTAAATCAGCTTATACTTAACTTGCCAAAAATATTTTTAATTAGGGGAACCAAATTAGGCAGGTACTTAAACTATATAAGCCTAACATCCAGATACCCATGCTTCACTACAGTAATTAAAGTTTATGTTAATCTCTCACTGAAATAGCCTATAGGCTGTGCCAATGCTACTCTCAAGCCACTTGAACTAACATATTTTCTGTTACCCTTATGGATGGTGAGAGAATTAACTTAACTACTTAATCTACTTAAAGCTCTAACACTGACATATGTTTAATTTCAGGTGAGCAATTTGGTGAATTCTTAGACAAATATTTGCAAATTCTCACTTACTCACCTGAATAGAATGAACTTATCATACTTGAAAGTTTCAGATTTGATATTATTTGCCATTTCTCATCCACTTACCCAAATAGATTAAGCCTATCAGACTCAATTAGCTCCAGATGAGCAATTTAGTGAACTATTCAATAATATTTGTCAATTTTCATCCACTCACTAAAGTAAATCAAACTCATCAGGCTCAATAATTTCATTTTTTTTAGTACTAGATGGTCCCAACCCAAGGGGGGGATTCATCGATGTTTATTGAATTACGCCTGGGCTCCTAAGAGCCTGAGGTAAGGGAAGGGGAGGGAGGAGGCATCAAGGAAGGGAGGGGGGTTTGTGCGCCAGAGCCGTGCTGCAGTGACAACTGAGCGGGGGAGGGTTGGCGACATAGTGCAGACCTTCAGGGCCATCCCAAAGTGTACCTGAAAGTGGGTGATCATGTGTGGAAGGGTCCACACCTGCTGGTCAAAGGCAGCACGAAGGAAGGAGTTATGGATGGTCCAGATGGCTGTGGCATAGGCGAGGACATGGAGGGGTCGGTGGCAACCAGGAAATGTCTGCTCAAACATGAGGTCTTGCACATGGTGTCCAGACCAGGGCTGAGCATGGAGGAGCGCGTGGGCCTTTGGCCAAAATGCGGCGACACTTGGACAGGTGAAAAAACGATGGAGGTGGGAGTCAATAGGCTCCGCACAGTGGGGGCAGCTTCAGTGCTGGAAGGTAGGGCCAGTCCGGTCCCCTGTCCTGTATGAACAGTGGAGCACCCTCCATAAGGTGTTGGACACCTTTGCTGACAGGATGGGGTGATAGACGTCCTTCCACAATTCCTTAAGGTCAAATCTCACGGTGGGAGGGAGGAACTCAAGGAGTCTTGGGCGGATGGGAGGACGATCTTGGGGGTTGAGGCGAGTTGTGACAGCTTGTCCATTGTGCACAATTGCATGGCGATGGGGGCTGAGGCCAGGGCCTTCCCTTCTGTATGGGAAGGCATGGTGGATCCGCGCGCCTACTCATTTCAGGGCAAGGAGAGTCTGGTTTCAGTAGGGGGATGAGGATGGTTTCAGGCGATGGCCTGGAGGTTTTGTGAGCCACTCCCCTAATGAGGTCAGAGATGCTCTAGGAAGACCCAGAGCTGCTGACACTGACTGGCGGAGGGCGGGCGCCCATTGGGGCATGGGGGTCGCGTCTCAGCAGACAATCGGCCATAGGAACTTCAGGAAGATTGTGGTGGCGTGGGATCGCGTGTCCAGAAGCCCTATGCCCCCTTCATTGCAGGGTTGAGTAATGGTTGAGAGGGCCATTGGTGGATGGTTTGAGCCCCAGATCCAACAGCGGAGGAGTACATTGAGCCGCGTATAAAAGGCATCAGTGAATGGGCAGATGTGCGCTAGGAACCAGACTTTGGAGAGAAAGAACACATTGGCCATCAGAGCTCAACCCTGGGGGATGATGTGCCGCTGGTTCCAGCTGGCAATCCTGAAGTTAACTGCTGCGAGGAGCAAGTCCACATTGTCTTTAAGCGCAACTCCTTGTTGGTTGGTGAGAACTCCCAGGTGATGGTAGGTACCACGCACAGGTTCAATACCAAATGGTGGGGGGAAAGTGAGGGATCCGACCTGTACAACTGTTGTCTTGGAGGTGTTGACCATGGCGTTGGACGCCTTGGTGTACCTCTCAATGGTCACAGCAGCGAGGGTAACATCCCCAGGGCAGCCAAATGCAATGGCGGTGTCATCTGCAAATGCCATGGTGCGTGTGGGGGCTTTACCTGGGACCAGAATCCCTGTTAGCTTGTCCTGTAAGGAGGCCAAGAGGGGGTCGAGGCTGATGTTAAAAAGGATAGGGCTCAGGGGGTCCCCTTGCCGGAGACCTTGTCCAACTGGTACTGCCACTGTAAAACCCAATGGCGCCAGGACTCTAGTGTGGAGCTGGTCATAGAGCGCTGATATCCAGCGCCTAGCTGCGGGGGGGAGATGGAAGCGGGCCAGGGAAGCATCAATATACTTCCAGGCCACCCTATCATATAATTTCCTTATATCCAGGAGAGCCACAAAGCCATTCACCTTATGAGAGTTACCAGTCAAAGTCACGTGAAGGTCATTATAGTTGTCCCATAACGACCTCCCCGGAATAAAACCGTGCTGGGATGGGGAGAGGCGAGGTGACACCCATTTGGTGATGCGGTTGGCCAGAAGCTTTGTGAAGAACTTGTGGTCTGTGTTGATCAACGCTATGGGGCGCCAGTTCTCCAGGTTCTCACGGTCTGACTTCTTGTGAATGAGGGTCGTGATTGAGCCTCTGGAGTCGGGGAGGACCTCGACATTAATAAAGAGTGCAGAGAAGAGGTCGCGGAGGGTTCTGGCTATCACCGCAGGTTCCAGAAGGTACACCTCGAAGGGTATTCCATCTGGGCCTGGGGCTTTAAACCGTGGGGATTTCAGAAGGGTTTCGATCACCTCCTGGATGGAAATAGGCGCCAGTAGAGCCTCATCAGCCCGTGGGTCAATGGGCAGCCCTGGAGACCGCCACAGGAAGTCTTGGATGTCCGACGGGTCCACCTGGGTGGCATGGAAGAGGCTGGAGTAGAAGCGGTGTAGTTCCTGCGTGATTTCCTCCTTATCCGAAGTGGTTGTAGTGCCAATCTTCAGTGCAGTAATATCCTGCACTGTTGACCGGGCTTTCTTTTTCTGAAAATAGAAGCGGGTGGGGCGTTCCCATTGAGCATAGTAACGAGATTTTTTAAAGTTTGCTGCCCGTTCTTCCTGCAGTTTGAGCTCCAAGAAGAGTGCTTCCTGGGCCGCTTCCCAGTCTTCCAACCATCTGGGAGAGGGCGAAGGCTGGCAGTTTCGCTCCAGATGTCTGATTCTGGCTTCCGCCCTTTTGACTCTGGTGCGAGCTGCGGTCATCTGGGCTTTGGCACAGTTGTAAGCAACGCGGGTGATGCCCTCCTTGGTCACCGCCCATCTAGTCTTGTGGTCAAGCAGGTGGGGTGGGGGGGGAGGTGAGAGTCTCCCGGATGGTCATAGACAGCTTCTCCTTAGTGAAGGGGGTGTTGAGAAGAGCTGGGACAACCCTAGGCCAGAACCTACGCGACGGTCTAAGTGTGGTGGTGAGGACAACGGTGAGTGAACTGTGATCACTCAGATGGTTGTCACTAGAGATGGGAGAGGAGACGCGGACAATTAGCAGGGGGCCAATAAGTGCCATATCTATGCATGACGCTGACTGGAAAGCTCCTCCATCATACTGGATCCTAGTCATGCAACCTAGGCCAGACGAGGAGGGTGGAAGCGCATCTATAAAGCCACTCAGGCGAAGGAAATCCTGGAGGCAACTTGATAGGGCGTTCCTTTGCTGCAGGGGGGTAAGAGTCACGGACGCGACTTATGGTTGTGTTGAAATCTCCTAAGAGTACTGTATTCCGTGGGAGATTGAGTTGGACGAGCTCTTCCAAGAGCCAATTTTGCTTCTGACCTGCATTAGGCAGGTAGATGCTTGCAGCGAAGAAAGAGAAGTCAGGAGTGGTGAGTTTGGCCAGTATGAAGCGGCCACCTAGATATTGTGAAAAATAATGGGTTTTAACCTGGGGATTCAAAACAATAAGGGCGGCATGGTTTGTCCAGAAGGAGTTGCCTCCAAACTGTTCATTCCATGTAGATGGTTCGTGGTGGAGGATATGGGGCTCCCGGACAGCAGCGATGTCAATTTGTGCTGACCTGAATTGCGGAGGAGGCGGGCTCTTCGCTTAAAGTCCCGCAACCCATTCGCGTTGATGGATTGCAGGGCCAGGGTGCTGCCATGGGGACTCATAGCTGTTCCCCTCCATGTCCTGGGGGGTTGCCAGCGCTTAAACCTGCTGCTGTGAGGCGGCTATTTTTAAATCCTTTAGCTTGACTATTAGCTGTAATCCGTGAGGAGCGCCAAGGGTTCTGAGGGGAAGGAGAGGGTGGGGGCGGAGGACCCAATAAGTCAGCCTAGGATGCTGCCCCCACTCCGTTGCAGGGGAAGGACCTGAGGGTGCTCAATGGCGACCTACGCGGTGTCCCCATTTGATGAGTCTGATTCCATATTCACTTCCTCCAACACTGCAAAGGATCCGCACAAAATGGACTGTGGGGTTGGGGTAGGACTCTTTGAGGTGGCACTTCTACCGCAGGCCGCGGGTTGCTAGTCCATGCTGGTGGGCATAGCTTCATTGGGAGCTGAGGGTTGATGCAATAAATCGCTGGTGGAGGTTGGTGAGTGTGCCGCGGAGCCCTGAGTGGGGGTGGCTGACGAGGGGCACCCTGTGGGAGATGCCTTGCGCTTGGTGAGAGAGGGAGTTGACTCTGGGAGATTGGAGGGGGTGCCCACTGGAAGGGGGGCATGAGCGTGAAGGTATCCCATACCAATAGTGGGGTTAGCTGTTTCATCTGCTAGGCGAAAGTCCTCAGGGGACAGGTCTTGAACGGGAACCCATTGTGTGGGTTGTGGGATTGCTGCTGCGGCCACATGGGATCGTTTTTGGCCTGGTTTAGGCCCCTGGGTGGTGGCTAAGAGGGCTTGTTTTCGAGCTGTGCAGCCACTATACAAGTGTCCAAGGGCGTTACACCATGAACACCGGGGGCGCGCCTGATCAGGGTCGACAAAAAAGATCTTAGGGCATTCCCCAACTACTGCCACACGAGGAATAACCTCAATGTTGCAGGATACAGTGGGGGAGGGGATGAACGACGCCCTAGCAGTGCGAGCTCTTTAAGTGGGAGCATAGTAAGAGGGGACGCTAAATTCACTGAAAGAACAGACCCAAACTCCATTAAACCACGATGGAGCGCCAGTTTAAGAGACTCAGGATCAACAGTCGTTGGTAGGTTGGAAAAAGTAACCCATAAAATTTTCTCCAGGTGAGAGCATGTGTGGGAGATGCGAAGAGATTCACGCGGAATAATGACCTGGAGGGTGGCAGCATGGTCAGCAAGGGCAGCTTCAGTGAAGCCCACATCGATGTAGTGGCACTTTACTGATTCATGGATGGTGGTGTTTTTTGGGAATGTCTCCGCAATCGCTGCAAAGTATGAGAAGTAATCCTCCATATAGAATTCAACAAAGTTATGCCCATAATAAAGGCGAATTGCATGGGAGAGGGTTGAGCGAGGTAGAGCTTTTTGCGCTCTAGTTTCGGCCCATTTCTTCTTAACATCAGCAATAAACGCCACTTTACGGGGATCTGCTTTGGGTAGCGCTTGTGCCAGAGGTTTTTGCCACGCCCCAGTGGCTCCTTTGGTACGTTTGTGTTTGCTTGGGCTGCAATCGCAGGTTAAGTGTGAGCTGGTGGTTTGGACAAGTTTGCAGATTTCCCTTGTTGCTGGAATGTTACAGCAGTTGCTGGAGTCATATTGAATTGAGGGGCGGATTGTTGGGCCTCGCTAAATGGGGAGGCCCATCCAGATTGGAATTAACTCCAGCCAATTGGGAGGAGGGCGATGTTTCATCACCATCCCAATCTATTTGATTAAATTCAGCCCGAGTATTTGCTGTGATTTCGTGGGCAAAACTTACTGGCTAATTGGTGAATTGGTCGTTTTCAGCATATGAAGATAAAGTGCTGACTTGAGAAGTGCCAATTATGGGGTTTAAATGGGACGGGTGAGATTGGAACTGGTGTGAAGTTCCAAAATCCAAACCATTTGAATCCCCATTGGGAAGAGTAGATTGTCCCAATTTGGTGCTTAGTGAACCAGAATGTGCGGCTAATCCAACCTTACCTCTGAGGGTTTTGGGGCCAGGTAGCTGGGTATCGCCCCTCAAGGGGGGAGCCAGAAACACGGCGTCAGCAATAATAGATGGGGCTGAATTAGCTGACACAATGGGGGAGGTGAATGCCTGGATGGGCTGAGTTGCATTCAATTGAGCAGACGCTATTAAAACAGTGTGGGTGATGGCCTCCTTGGTTGGAGGGGGCCCAGCGGGTTGATGGGAGGCAGCGCACACAGAGCTGTTGGGCGTGCAGGTTGCAGAAGTGCGATCAGGTGAACTGGCACTAGTTGAAGTAGCTCCAGGTTGGGGGTGGTGCCTGCTTTCATGGCCGCTGCTTGAGAGTGGGTGATTCTGGTTGACCCTGAGGTGGGTAACTGAGGATTGCTTCGTTTGGGGGTGGTGCTGGCTCGTTTGGCAGAGCCCGCGGGTTCTTTTGTGGGGTTTCCTGCCATATTTGCTAATAGTTTTCGTAAATCTCTTTAGTGGAACTAAATTTCAAGGCTGAATTGATTTTTGAAAAGTGATGCTTAGCAGAAAGAGAGTTTTCAGGCTCAATAATTTCAGTTTTGATAAGATTCGCCAATCTTCACCCACTCACCCAAATAGATTGATCCTATCAGACTCAAAGGTTTCAGATGTCAGTTTGTCAGTACATCAGTGGATTTTTTAGTAGATGTGCAAAAACATTGAAAACCAAAATCTAACTAAGACTTTAATTGCAGGTCTCAGATCTTTATCAATTGTGATATAACTGGCAATGAATCAACCAGCTGACCGGGACCATCTAGTACTAAAAAAATCAACCAGCTAACCTTAAAAATGCAATCTAAATTAATGTGCAATTACAAAGTCTCATAATCCAATTTAAATATTATAATTAATTTAAAATTAATAATTGACAATTGATACCTTAATTGCAGGTATCAGAACCTCGCTGAGTATGACATAACTGGTGACAAATCTCTTCCAACCTAAATTTAAATAATTTAAATAATTTAATGCATTAATTAAGATCAATTAAGGTGAATCAAAGCGGTAATTAAATAATAAATTAAACCCAATTAAAAGAAAATTTATCAAGAAAACTGCATACAATTTTCCAGCACTTAAGGATCACCATTGACACTCACTAAAATCCATAAAAATTAAAATAGGCATAATCCAGGCCCCATTTGGGGTGGCAACTTTGGGTCGCCCAGTGAAACACCTGGGTTCACCCTGAGCCCCAACAGGCCGGACCTTCCTGGGATCAAGGATGGGCTCATCTGGAAGCTCACGTCCCACATCACCTCCCTCAGAGGGAGGCAAAAAGGACTCATGAGATGAGTCGCAGTCGTGAATTCCCTCCTGCTCCAAATTCTCTGGATATCAGCTGCAGTTGTCCCCTTCTCCTCAGAGTTTCACAACCATATAGGGCCTTAATGCAGCATGGCTGTGGGAAGGCAGAAGAGCCCCAATACAAATATGCCTACTCTATGGACAAAGAATGGAAGGAGGCCTAGGCCTCACTGACCCTGTCACCCAATCTGATAGAATATTTGGTAAGTGGATAGTTAGAGTGATGAGCCCAACCCCCAAACTGAACCACTGGTTGCATGCTGCATGAATTAACCTGGCCAGGGACCTCAGACTAGCCAACCCCACAGCACAAAACACCCTCCTGTACTAACTGTCAGCTAATCCAAATGCTCACAATTTACACCACTCCTTGAAATTCTCCTGTGCAGTACTGAAAATCATCCATCAAGATGATTGGCTGTTCTCTCTCTGCATCTTGAGGGGCCAACACAGTTGAGGTTTTGCAAATTGCACCTACACTAAGGAACGCAGGGGTGCACGAGTCTCAGTGGAGGCTCACCCCCTCCATGAGCCAAAACCTAGCCCACATCGACCTCCCAGACCAAAATGATCAGCCATATGACAAAAAAACTCCGAATTTTTTTTTGGAAATTTGTGACACATGATTTACTTTACCTGAAAATTAGGGCGCACATCTGATGATGCTTACACAGGCCTATAGAACAGCTAACTGGTCCAACTCAACCCAGGAATACTATAAAGTATGCAACGCAAAGGACACCCTGTTGAAAAGGTTGAAAGATTGCCCATCAGCCCAACGTGTATGGAAATTAGCATGGCCACTGATGGCATCTAACTGTGTATCCACAAAACTCTGTCCAATCAAAAATTTTATGGCACTTTTTATTGAATCACCAATCTTAGAATTGCTCTGAGCAGTTATTTTGTATTACTCCTATGGACAATTCACAAGATTTTTTCAAGCAATTCAAACTTAGCCCCAAATCCTGTCAATATTAGCAATTGGTTTAACAAAAATATAATTAAATAATTCAGCATTTGGCTGTTCAGTGAAGCAATTCCACGCTGACTTCAGAGGATGATGCAAGATGGCTTCCACTCCCCTTATTAACTGTAAACTCAAAACTTCAAATCCGCCTCAACATCAGTGAAAACCTTCTTGAGCAGCTCAAGTTTAATCCCTTCCAACACCCAGGTTCCATGGGAACACTAGCCATGATGTTCTCACCTGGTATTCGGGTTTAGGTTGCAACCCCCTTATTTCATATTCTCCCCCTCTCTTTAGTGCAGCATATTTGTCCCAAGGTTGGCCCACGTCAAATAAAATTATTATTGTAAAATTATTATTATCATAAAAAATAATCCCACCTTAAATAAAATTATTATTATTACTATTAGCCTTGATCTCCACCATAGGGAAGATCAGGGCTATGTTGCTGTCAGGCAGCACTTTTGAGTATTACAATATGAACGGGATATTTCTGAATTATTCGTAGTGGCTTGATTTTATATAATGGTGTTAATTTACCCCATAATCAACTATTAATTTATGCTATCTTCGTAAGTTTTCTAAAATAAATGGTAAACTTACCTCAAAACATCTCTTTGTTGAGATTTTACTGTCTAAAAAGCTTATATGAATAAAATGCTTATTAAAGATTACTGTCATGGCTAGATGACATAAAATTTTGTACAGATATAAAAACAAAGCTGAGCATGCAGAGGGCAAGAGGAGCAAGTTGATGAAACTGCCTTACCTGAAGCACACCCTGGACCAATGCTGGGTGAGGGCAAAATATGCCAGGTTGGTATAGGGGGTGCACATGATAGACATGGGGGGTGCTACAGCCTCATCCCTGAAGTGCACAAGTAATTTGAGTAATAATAGATCAATATGTTTAGTGGGAAAATGGGGCATCAAATCGCGTTCAGTTTACCATATTGTCAAATCTGACAAAATCCATTTGAAGTTAATCACCTGAGTTCATGTGTACTTGAGCTACTGTATCACAAAGGATGGCAGTTTACAGCGATTGGTTGGATTTGGTGAAGTGCATTGCCAAAAGGAAAATGACCCCCCAACTTCTTATACCTATTGTTTTGTGACCAACCTTTTTTGTTGGTCAACTGGTTTATTAAAAACCACATTTGTTTCAGTTTTTTATATGTATTTATCTAATCCTTTTTGCTGACTTCCATAAGGTCTAAAAACAGCCAAATATGTGCCATCTTTTCTTTGCCTCTGTGTATTGTTTTTCTTTGCAATATTTGTTTACCCACTTCTCAGCAAGTTAAACCCGGGTAGTGGGGTGGCCCTCTCCCACCACCTTTATTGGAACTGGAGCATTATAGACATGCTCCTAACATTAGTCAACCAAACTTATATTTGTCTTGCTGGGACCTATAACATTTGAAAGGACTTCTTATTGGTAATCAGGTGCATTGGCTGTGCACCATGGTTTGATGCTCTTGTCCCAAGGCGTTATCATTCTCAATGGTGGTGTGCCAGCTTAGTATTTCTCTTTTGGCTGCTTGCGGTGCAACTTCCACCCTTTTGGTGAGTAAATTGTGGTTCTTTACCATTTGAGACCTGGTTGCTCAGGCTCCCAAGTTTCCCACCACTTCTTTTCACTTTATTAAAACAAGCTCTGGCTCCCCTCCTCCAGGAGTTGAATGGGTGCGTCAGATTCTATCCTGGGCTCAGTTATGGGTATCTTGCATTTATAAAACTGCGTTGTGGGTGTCAGAGGCTATAGAGGGTTTGAAGCATTCCTTGGGCGCATAGCAACATTTTTCTGCTGCTTTCAAACCTTTCCGTGGGTTGTTAGTTCACCTTGGGGTTGAGCGTTTTGTGTGCCCATATTTTTCTAATCTCCCTGGATCTTGGCCTTACCTGAATTTGATGAAGTTGAAACAATATCTTTCTGTGCCGCATTGAATGCTCCTGCAAGGGACGCACTAGTATGACAATCTTCCCCTGCTATATTATATCATCTGATTGAAGTCCTTTGGGCTAATTCCTCGCTTCAATCAATAGTGGCCAGGTAATTGGCCCTTCATTGTTTCACCCAGGAGGGCCCTATAAATACAGGCCCCAAAAATTGCACACACCTCTGAATAGGGAGAAATCCTGTCCTTCCATTACTTTGGTTTTAAGTGAACTCAAAGGCGAGCAGATGTATAGCCCCAAACCTTTGTTAAATTTCTCATCTAGTTCCACTGTAAAATATCACCCATGGCAACAAATATAAATGAAAATGACTGAACTATGGATTTTTCTAAATGTGTCAGGGCTTCTCATAGATTCATGCTCTTTTTTAGAAGAATTCAATGGGTCAGTAGGGTCTACCCCAAATATAAATAAAAAATCTCTCTGATATGTTTTCCCTTCCGCCGTTCATTCCCAAAAAACCAATCTGAACAATTGATGGGTGGTTTTGCAGTAATGGTGATGAATAGCGATGCACAGGTGCCCACCATATTGAGTATGGTATCGTTAACCACAGAAAATGCATTTAATAGTGCAAAATATAAATTCCAACGACCTGTTTTCTGGCTCTTATGGGCCAGTTCGAAGCCAAATTTAATATACCAAATTGCCCATGAGAATCTGCGCTTGAACCCCATTATGCTTTGCAGGACCAAGGAGGTAGAAAAGCAATTACTTTTACATTTTGTCAACCTATATGCAACTTCAGAGATCATGGTGGGGTATGTGTCCTCAGTGGTGATAGTGGCTTATTATCCCACCCCATTTTATGATGCAAAAACTTATCCTGTTGGTATGCAAATGCCTAATGAAATTTTTTTCTGGAGATGTTTTGAGTTTATCTGCAATGAATGAAAAGCTATTTTGGATATTTTTTGTTGTCTGCTATTCTTTATTTCCCTTTAGGGAAAATCAGCACAACTATCTTGGTGGTTAGGAGCATCTAAGAATTTTACTGACCAAAACCTAGCTGACAACCTTGAGTTGACCTAATACCTGGTGGTATGGTTAGGGGAGGGACCTCCCAGGTAATCCACGCTATAGGTTTAGAGATTGGTGGATTATTAAGTTGGCTTGTACTATTTGGATGACCACTTTTGGAATATCAAAAATCTCCTGTACCCAATCGTTTTGGGAGTGGAGTGGTGATGCAAATTTATGTCAAAAGTAATCTGCAAGCTAATAACTTGGCGTTATCTCTGAAGAATGGAAAGGAATTTGTTGCCCACTTGTCTGAGGCTGACACTCAGGTTAGTTTGCCCCAGTGGCTAAAGATAAATTTGCTCAGCCTTGCACCCTTGCTGTAGCCCATGTTGGAGGTACCCTTACCTTACTGTTTAGAGGGGTTGTAATCTTCCTTTGATGCGGCTAATGTTAGTGTATTCCCAGCTCACTACAAATTTGATTGTGAGTTTAAACTTACTGTTGATCTAGTGCACAATTCTTCTCTTATTTAACCTTTGACTTTACGGGAGGAAGCAGCCTTGGATCTATGGTGTTGTAATTTTGATATGCCAATATCACCCAGCTGCTTAGATTATTATAGATGCTTATTCATTAGAGGTACATACTACTAGTGTATATGAGAGTTATCATTTTTGGATGATAACTATTTGTTCTTCTAAATCATCCTAATGTATATCAGGTAATTCACCGTGGTTGATCTATTGGATCAATATGGCGGATTGCTTAATTCTTGTTGGGGATGATCCCCAACAATAAGTGAGTGATTAGGTTGTTGATTTTTATTATCTTTAACTGAGGTAACCTGACCAGGGGACGGACATTCCAAAAACTTGAAACCTAAAAATAAATTCTCATTAAATAAAATGAACAAAATGCCCAAAATGATCAGATGACAACATAATGCAAACTCAACCAACCAGGTGGGACAGCGGGAACTGCTTATCCCATCATGGTGAAAGGCGAGGGGGATCAGGGGGCTTATTCTTAGCCTCTACTTCATCCCAAAGCATGGCGTGAGCTACGGTGGAGAGCAGGGGCGTTGGGGCATAATCAGGGTAGGGAGATATATTTCTGGTGATTGGGGTGGTAGGAATATAGCCATTATACATAATAGTTCTGACATATTTGAACATTTCTAGTTCAAATTTCCCGCGAATGTCAGGTAACCTTATAAACTTGGCAATATTGATGAGGTAATCTTTGATTTGGGATTCCGCACTACCACTGTCACGTGCTGGATGGCGTCATTGGCACCTTTGTGAGCTTTAGCCAACCTATTTATTTGAACTTTATTGGCCTTGGAGGGAACAATGGGAGGAGGGATTCCTCCTGAGAGAATTGCCACTGATTTGGCATCAGTTTTGCGGAGAGGAGACAATCAGGCCTAGCTGTTGCTTTAATAGCCAGCTGGTGGCCACCGCGGAATGTTTCAGCATTTTGATGGAGGGCGTATAACTGAGGGGTATCTCACCGTCTTGGTCATTAAACACAAACCTCTTAATTTGTATATTGCAGTCTTCAATTATATTCCCAGAATCATCAATTTCAGCCAATAGATCCCAAGAATTTTGGTTAGATTGAATTGGGGGAATTGGCATATTCCTGAGGTTTGGTTGGTTTGTTGGAGGATGCATGGGAATGAACTGGGGTCCAATCCTGTGCTTATTTGGATGGAGCTTTCGTGGCACTGGGGCGAGGTGGAGGCAGATTGGTGGCTGTTGGCACAGCTGCAGCAACAGGCTTTGGGGGAGGGGGAGGTAGGATTATACCCATACCAAAGCTGGCGTGGGGTGGGCGGCAGATTGGAAGCTGACAGACAAAAGATCAGAGCCGTCTGAAGCAGCTAGGGATGGTCACTTGCATTTTGAGTGGCTAAACTTGAAACAGTATGGACAGATCATCCGTCCACCCTCAATGTGGGCCCAGAATGGATGGTTGGTGGCAGAGGGGATAACAGCGCGAGGGGGAATTGACAGGGCAATTTTATTTGTTTCAGGGATGATCCTGCCTATGCCTGAGGCCTAGCGAGGCATGTGGCCCCATTTGGAACTACATATTGCAAGATGGGGTTGGGGCCATAGGCTGCCAAACCTTCCATTAACTCCTGGTGGAGCACCTCAGGTGGAAGGTGGGTGGGCAAACCAGCGAACTGAATCACCAAAGTGGTATCCGCTGAAAGCCAGGTTTAAATTGTGGGGAGAGGGGTACCCTGGAAAACCAGGGGCACAGTTGCCGCAATGGCAGCATCAACTTCACAGGTGAAGCTGAGATCAAAATACCCCTTTTAGGGATGGAAGTAAATAAAACTGGAAAGACGCATCACCATCTGAGCCATTTCAATAATGGCTTGGTCGTGGTAGGGGAGAATTTACCCATAGTTGACCCTATGGCTAAAATGCATGTTGCTCTGAGGGGAGCACCAGGGGTAATGGGGCACTGCTTGGGTTTTATTAGGCGGGCGTCAAGATCCTTGGGAGGAACGAATTGTCACAGGGGTTTGGTATGACTGGGCGAGACAGTCTGAGCGCATTTTCCTGTCACATGGAAAATGGCAAGGGAGTTTTACCGCTGCCCCACACCGGGGCAGCCAGTGGGGAATCTGAGGACATTGGGGTGAAACTATGGAGGGCAATTAGATTTACTTTTCTCCATATAAATTGCTCAGAAAGTTATGCCATGCGGAAAGAGAGAGTTGTTGTTGATTAAATATTGACAACTTAATATTTTTGTGTAAATCAATTGGGGTTTAGTCACTGATTAATGGGAATTTTCATGAAATTTTTTGAAGTGCTGACGACGCTTCTAAAACAAATTTTGGTGTAAAAAATGAATGCGTGGAAGCATTTATTAATAACCTGGAGAAGGTTGCAGGGATGGAAAGCTTTTTTTTAGTACTAGATGGTCCCAACCCAAGGGGCAGGGATGGAAAGCTTTAAAAGCGCCAAATCCTCTATAAACACTATTTGTTTTCCCTCAATTAGAGATAAATTTAGTAATTACTTTTGTTGTTTAGACTTTTATACATTTTTTTTAAAATTTGACCTTTGGATAAGAGTTTAAAGATAGGATATCCTTTATATAAAGTAGTTTGCTATCAATATCTATGTTAGTACCTGTAAGAAGATAATAGGAAAGAGTTTCCTACCAGAGTAAGAATATTGGTGGGAAGAGTTCCCTGCATTCCAGAGATGCCTTCAACGAGAGTAGGGCTTGAATCAGTTTAGGGTTGGAAATTATAATCAACATGGATTTAAGAAAACTCAACTTAAATAATAGTTTTCATATTATTCCTACCCAGAGAGCTTCTCTCTCAATTAGCACACTTTTGGTCAAATTGTAGTTTGAAATTTAATAAAAACAGCTCCACTCGTTGTCGCCCTATTCAAGTTACCTATGTCAATGCATTTTAATCCTGCTGCTCCCCACATGGGGCAGAGGTGCGCCACCTTCTAATGTTTTTCAGCTATTGCCAAAATGTGCTCAGGATGGCTTGGCTAGCCCTCTAAATTCTTCAGAAAGATATGTCCCGCCTAAGGACTTAGCCTTACATCTTACCCAAACCCAGGTGGTGCCACGTTGCCCCCTTGTGCTCTCACGGAGCAACATGCAATTTGGCCTTTGAGTTGAATATGGTAAGTTGCTCTCCTATTCAGATAAAGCTATTTATCGAATTAACCCAAATTGTTATGCAGCCTTCAAGCTACATCAACTTCCGCCCTTAAAGGGGTATTTTGATCTTGGCTTCTCAAGTGAAGCTAATGCTGCAGCAGCAGCTACCACCCCCCTGGTTTTCCAGGGAACCCCCTCCCAACTACTCATACCCGTTTGCCCACTGGTACCACTCTTGTGGTTCAGTTTGCAGGACCCCCTACCCAACTTCCAAATCGAAATTTAAATTAATGAATTTATTGCTGGATTATCAAAATATTGTTCCAATCCCATAATACAATTCATGGTTCCCAATAAAGCCAACCGCCTTGCAGGCCCCGCGCCTTTGTGACTATTTGTTCAGTATCAATAGAAATAGCTCTCTCAATCCCCCTCGCACCTTCATCACCTCTTCCCTGGACATCCTTTTGGGCTTAAGTGGATGGAGGGCATACCATCTGCAAAACCTGTTTCAAACTGGGTCATAAAAAACAGCGCTGCCCCTCCATCTCCCAGCTGCGGCACCACGTCTGACTCTTTGCTGATGATCCCATAGCTGATCCAATTACATTTTTCAAATGAGGCACTATCCTTCCCCCTCCCCCCAAAATTGTAGCCACAACAACCACTGAATCAACAAACCAAAAATTACCTCAACGAACTTCTTCAGCTGAACCCACCAATCAGGAGCCATAATGGACTATAGTAAGTTTTAAAACATCCTCTCAGACACCCTCCACAGATCACCCATATGTAAACAACCCAATCAAACATAACCAAAATCTATGTGATTATTTTGATGAGGTTAAAAAATTGGGTGAGCTCATCCATAAAGCTAAATGGGCTGGGCCCTCTCCATTTGAAATGTACCCCAATACTGAATATGTGGCCCAATTTCCAAAGCTCCATTATGTGCTTCGCCCTTATGCAAACCCATTCAAATGTGACCACCAACTAAATGAAGAGGCCGTTGCCTTCCCCAAATGTCGCCCAACCCATAAAGCCATTGCAAAATCAGTTGCAGTAATGGCTACGGGCCTGCCGCCTCCTATCCTACTAAATACTATGCTCCCAAAACATAAAAAACATATCCACTACTATCATGTGGCGAATTTATTTGTTCAAAAAGTTGCGTTGGTTGCAAAGTTCAGCCAAAGACCCACATTACCTGCATTAACCTCGCAACCATCGCCAACCTACCTAAAGTACTCCCTGAGGCAGAAAAGCACTTGCAGATTATACTTCTACCCTACTCATCGCACACATTGAGTTGCAAGCACCTCTTTATTATCTTGACCCTCATTTCCATGATGCGCCCACGCCAGTGCTATCAGCTTTGTGCCACTATATGTCCCCACCAGATGAGAAAGAAGAGCCTCCCAGTTTGCTTCACCCACTGCATGGACATATAGCAGTTTTTACTTCCAACTTGGTTGGTGTGATTTGCTTTGATTTTGTGTCAGTTTGTGTGGATATGTCTGTCTCATTTTAACTTATTTTAACTTACTTAAGTTTTAGCTCATTCAAGCATCAGTAATGTCCATCCCCTGGATGGTGTACCTCAAATAAATATAGTATTACCCAGATTTAGTCAATAATAATCAATGCAATTATTTGAACTTGCACAATAGTAGTGGTAGACAATAATAGAATCTCAGAAGGTTACAGTTGGTGCTATTGCTAAGAGTGATTGTGAAAAAGACTCCCAAATTTTACATTGGTGCGCACTACAGTGGTGATTGAGTTTTCAGACCAAGTGATAAAATTGGTGACACAAGACAATATTGATGAAGATGAAATTCCAGCTGATGAAGATCAAATTATGGCAAAGTTAGATGACGACATTCTAGTGATTAATGTAAAAAGTCAACATTCAACAAAAACGAACTTTGATGGGAAATAACCCCAATGAATATAAGTGGATGGAAAAATCAAGGAACCACTATGGGAAAAGTGGTGCAATTTAATATCTTACCACCCAAGTTTGAGAAAAGTCAAAGAAAGATGTCTAATTGTGATTTCTCAGGAAGAGGAAGAATAAGCTCAAAGTTTTGGGAAAGATTTTGAAGTATAAATGAGAAACAATCTAACACTTCAAGATATCTATTCCACTGGACATCATTTATAATGAAGTAGTGGCAGGAATAGCTTGGGTTACAACTGGGTCCTTCGTGAGAAGTACCAAGGTGCTAGATTAGATTGAGCAGAAGGCAATTAATCCAGAGATAGTAGACGAAGTTGATTGATTTTAAATTAGTCAATTAAAGAGAGAGGCAAGAAAAGATGAGAATATGATCAAATCCAGACGAATTTGGGTAGAGAAAAACGTTACCAAATTAATCCATGTGAGTAGAATATTGTTTAGAGATCTATCATTAGAAAAATCAAACATTTGAGTACAAAAAAATTACAAAGAAAAATTTTTATGATAAAAAATGATATAATAAAAAGAAAAAAAATCAAAAAAGAAAAAAATACAAAAAGATTAAAACAAAAAAAACTAAAAAGATCATTTTTTGCCGTTGAGGTGCATCTTGCAGTGATTCCACCTACCAAGTGAGGAGGAAGGAGAAGATTACAACGGTAAAGAGTCCCAATGATTGGTAGGACCAGCTTAAGTTATAATTGGGTCCGCCAAGAGTAGTCATAAGGCGCTAATACAGGACATAGTAAAGTCCAACTGAGAAGATTCAGTGAATGATGAGGTGTAATTAGGAATCCATACTGAGGTCTGTGCAGGTTTAAAGATGAGGAGTCATTGGAAACTGTACAGGATTATTACAGGTTGAATGGTGAAGAGTCATTGGGAACCTGTACTGGAGTTGGTACAGGTTGGCAGTTCATTTTTTGGTGAGAATGGTTTGACATAGATACAGAATGGCATGATGCTGTGGGAACTGCAATTGAGAGAGGCAGCAGCAAGTTTTAAGCAAGGAAAAGGGGGCGCATTGCTGAAGGATGGTAAGAGTAGCATCGAGTGTGTATGGAGCTGTGTTTCGATGAAGTTATTTTAGATTATAAAGACCATGGCTTGAGGCAAAATCTTTTCCTCAAGATCTTATCTTTTTCTGGGTAATCTAGGCAAGTGAGGGGGATAAGTTTAGATTCCAGTTGACCACATTATCCACCCCACTGACAAATTATGTATTTGTAAGCTTAGTATAAAATCTAATATTTGGTGATGATTGTCACTAAATATTTATCATATATAATTTATTGATGGGATCTGATAATTACTTTTATTTTGTAAATGTCAAGGATTATCCACAACAATATTGGGAAGGTGATTCAAAAAGGGATTAGCACCTGATATTCAGATTACTAAGATAATTAATTCTTGATTGAACAAATAATGCATTTGTCAAAACTACCAAAGCATTTTTTAAGTCTTGTTTCAGTGATAGTAGACGTTTCAGACACCGCAGGCCTCTAATAGATTGGTGTCCAGCTCCTGACACTAATAAATGATTGCCAAACTGTGAGGATTATGTTACTGGAGATTAATCAAGGCAAAGGAATCCATCAGTATTTAGAATCTAAATTCAAAAGTCAAAACCTTTGGAGAATAATTAATTATTCTACAGTGAGCAGCTAAAAAGCTGTGCGCCTGTTTTACTATAAAACCCCCAGTATATTTCTTACAAAGCAGATATAATTTGATAGAAACTTACTTGTTTATACATTGGTTGTATAATTTCCACTTAGGATAAGAGTGCAAGTGTTAGATATCCTTAGGTTTTTTGTTTTTTATCAGATCTCAGCTTGGCTCTGCGTGAAGAGTGTCAGACAATTACAAGTTTGGCTATGTAATATGAGTGTATTATCTTGAAATATGGACAAATATAAAGACGAAATTGGCCAAAAGAACCTGGCCAATTCTTGGTAGAACCTTTTATATTGGGGAAATATATTAACAAATACTATGGGGCCAAATACCACAAGTTTGGGTAATCAAAATTGCATCAACTATGTGTCAAAATCAGGGGAGTCAATTGGAGGCTCCTCCCCAGGCCACTTTTAATGTAGTACAACATACACCACGGAGACCAGAAACTTTTAAAGGGTCAGAGGGGTTACATCAAGGTGCAAAAACTTTCTTGCCTACTGATTGGGTAAGCTATATCAAAACCTTACCACATGGATCTAACCTACCTGCCCTTCATTGGCTGTCCCATCAAAGCAAAGTGAGCCTCATGAGCTCCAATATATCAAATCCCAAGATTCCCTAATTTGAACTTTATTAAGCAATCTGAACTTTGAGCCTCAACATTTTATTTTATTTAATCGAGGTAAGCTGACCAAGGGATGGACATTACCAAATATATGTGAAACTAAGAGAATAACCAACAAATATAAAAATTGGGCACCCCAGGGTACTCAAGTTACCCCTGTTGCCAGCGGGACTGCCAGGTATGGGGGTTGGTGCGCTACTCTGAGGGGGTTTCCTCTGCTATGGAGCAGGTGTGAAGGAAAGGGTCTGTGTGGAGGAACCAGAGTGGGAACCATGATTCTATGAGCGCTTTTTGCCTTGGTCCCATATATCCATAGAGCCAGGCTTGGAAGTGCTCCAGTAATTGGACATGGAATCTGTTAATAACCCCATGAATGGTTGGGACCGTGCCCTTGAACGCATCTAGTGCAATTGTGTGTATTGTTCACATTGCAATAGGTATATTAGGGAACGGAGTGTGGATGGGATTGGTGACTTGATCTGGAGCGCAAAGATGCTCTTTGATATCGAGAATTCCTGTTCATTTTGGATCTTGAGCAGTCGTGCGACTTCCTGCCATATAACTTTGGTTGGGGGGCATGTTTCTAGGCGGTGATGTAGGGATCCCTCCCCTCCACATACTGCACATGTTTTGTGGAGGGAGTTGGAACGGCCTGCTGTCCTATAAGTCCTTCTCAGACAGCGCCAAGCGTTTTCTCTTATCCTCGGCTGTAGGAGTGGGTGGTGAGTCATTTTCCACATTGCCTTCTGTGTGGCTAAATCATAAGGAATGTCCAACATATCTAGGTATTCTATCCAAGCTATGTTTGGGGTTGTTGCGAGCATATCTTTCTGGGGGTGGTTTTCTGGGTTTCTTAATCTGAATTGGGGGCTGGGTCTTCCCCTTCCCTGTATAGTATCCGTGTTCTCTATGGTCCATCCCATATGGCGGATAGTTTTGAGAATATGTTTGAAATGAGGGGAGATTCCATGCGGTCCCATTGCAGTAAGGTGCTTGGCAAGGTATTAAAGTAGTCTGGGTGGACTATGTGGGTTTGTTAATTTGAGCGCCTGTGCAAAGTTAGTCCTTGCTGCTCTGGACCAATGTTGTTGCAGGAGGTCTGGAGCAAGGAATTCCTTTATCCATGTACCTAGGATATGATTGGCGTGGCTCTCAAAATCTATTAGTCCCATGCCTCCGCTTGAGCGTGGGCCAAATAATGTTTCCATCCGTATAGGAGGGTGAGAGCCAGGCCACAGCCAGCCCTGAATAAGCGCGTAGATTGAGGTTATAAATGTAGGTGATAAGGCGATTGCGTGGGCCTGGTACCACAGTATTGGGAGGATGAGCGAGTTAGCAACTTTAACTCGTCCTGTTAGTCCTGAGGGTTCTTTCCTTGAGGGAGGCGACACTTTTGGAAACCCGTTGTAACAGGTTACTTTCCATTGTCTCATTAGCATATCCCCCTGATTCTAGCCAGATTCCAAGGTATTGGACAGGAGTGGTGGTGGGAGATGTTGCAAAGGGTAAAATGATTGGGTTTTTTTCTTCTTGTGTTGGTATGATATTCTGATGTTGTGGCCCAATTGTTTGTGTATTTGCCTAAGAGGATGATTTCTGTATTTCTTTTGTTGAGCGATGCATTGCTCACCTTGGAGTATTCCTCTAGTTTGCGTTCCAGCTGTCGGGCATCTTCATTGTTTGCTATACCTGCTATGCAGTCATCCGCAAAGGCCAGTATCTTGACTGTTGGTTGCCCTTGTGCGGTTATCCCCATGAGACGTGAGTCAGTTACTCGGAGGAGTGGATCAAATCTGAAGTTGTATAGCAGTGGGCTAAGGTGATCCCCTCGTTTGAGCCCTCTGTGTGGTTTAATCTTGTTTGTTAGGAATCCAGGGCCACATACAGCCATGGTTGCAGATTCTGTTAGGAGCATCGCCCATTTTATGAATCTTGGTGGGAGTTTGAAGGCATGTAGACATTCTTTTAGGCTTGGCCAGCTAACACGGTCATACGCCTTTTCCTGATCTAAGAAGACCAGGGCACCAGTTGCTTTGGATTGTCAAATGTTTGCAACAGGGTGAATGTTGTTCCAGATTGAACGCCCTGGTATTGACCCAAACTGGTTGGGTGATAGACGTCAGATGCAATTGCACCTAATCTGGCTGCTAAAATTTTTGTTAGAATTTTTTTGTCAGTATTGGAGAGTGCAATTGGGCGCCAGTTGGCCAGGTCCAACTTGTCACCCTTTTTATACAAGGTTATAACATAGGATTCATGGCCTCCTGGTAATAGGCGTGTTTCCAACAAGCTTCTGATCATAGACGCCAATAGGAGGGGGGCGATTTGTTGAAAATATTTTTTGTAAAATTCGTAGGGTATCACATCAGACCCTGGGCATTTCCTACGTGGTGCACTGCAAATTGTTTCCCAAAGCTCATCCCATGTATTAAGGGATAATATTGTAATTCAGTGGTGTACTTTGTATCTCGGCAGTTTGAATAAAATCTTTAATTTTTTGTGAATCTGTTGGCATTTTGCGATATAATTTTGTGTAATAGCAGTGTACTTCCGCCTTGACCTCCTCAGGGTCAGTTGCCACGGTGCCATTGGTCTCGCGGACCTGTATGCATGCAGGCTGGTTTCTGCGGGAGTGGAATTGGTGGAAAAAGTATGTTGAACAGGTTTCGCCTTCCTATATGAACTTACCCTTGTTCAATACTTTGATTATGTGTTGGTGTTCAAAGATGAGATTGTTAAGTCAGGCTGAAATTTCTGCCCATTTGCGTCCCCAGTTAGGGCTATAGCCAGATCTCAGAGTATTTCTTCCAGGTGGTCTAGTTCCACCAAGGTACACTTTATTGTGGCTGTGTCCGCGGTGTGCTTACATGATGCAAAAATGTCAGGTTTTGTTAATTGAATCCTTTTTGATATTTTCCCATGTTCTGATGGGATCTGAGGTGAATGGGGCCGTGAATTCTGGGTTTGTAGCCTTGTTTTTAACCCAGTCAGATATCTCGGGCAATTTTATATTTTCTGGGTGAAGCTTTCTCCAAGGCAACACCTGTGTGTGGGCTTGGGTTGGTGCTAACTGTACCGTAAATAATCGGTGGTCAGAAAAATTGATCTTTTTTGTTGTAAATTTGGAGATTCTTGAGTGGTGGGATTGCGGGATAAGGATGTGGTCAATGCGACTCATCAAAATGAGCACTCCCTCGCATATGTTGGGTCTCATCATGTGGGGAAGGATTGGTGAATTGGGGGGAAGAGCATCCTGTAAGCCAAGAGATGCCTTCATTGTGCGATATTCAATGTGTCCAGGTGGGTATCCCCTGGGATTAGGCCATCAATCTGTATTGGGGTTATCCCAGCAGTTGAAGTCGCCTAACATGATGGTATCTGGTGGGAGGGTGAGAGTAGAAATGTTTTCAAAAATTGTCTTCTCTCAGTTGCAGTGCATGGTGCATAGATACATGCTAACAAAATTATTTCCTCTTGGCATGTGATTGTTGCTACCAGGACTCAACCGTGCAAGTGTGATGATGAGTTTGTAATTTTAAATTTTATGTTGTTTTGGACGATCACCCCACAGTGAGACGTCCATACTGGTTGTGATGGTGCGACCCTGGTTAACCAGGATTCTTCTTCCCCTTGTAGACAGTGGGTTCCTTGGATGGCCAAAATGTCTACAAGAGGTTTTTGCAGGAATGCCAGCTTTTTGGCTTGGGATGTATGGGCCCTGGCTCCCGTGATGTTTAGCGTCTCTATTGACACTGAGGTGCCCGCGGCGCCTCAGGAGCAGTTGGGAGGGCCCTCTGGCCCTATCCCACCGCGGCTCATTTTGGCCATGCTCTGCGTCTGTACTCCAACTCTTTCACTGCCATTGTTGGTTCCCTTGATCTGACCCAATGATTCAAGGGAATTGCAGTTTTTTGCATTTGCGTCAACTTTTCCTGCACAGGTCTCACGTTGATTTAATGCAGATTGTTGATTGGATTTTAAATTTTTGAGTTTCGACTTTGTTAAATTGTGCACCGCATTTTCGCCTAAATTGCGGTTGCATTGTTCCTCAGTATGTGCATGACTGTTGTCGCTTTGTGACTCAAATGCAGTTACTGTGAAAATTTTTGAACTAGGCATATTGTTCTGTTTGGTTGGTTCAGTTAATATCCAAAATATCCTCCTGAATTAGTCCGGGGTTATTGGCAGACTCTGCGTGTGCTGCCGCTTCAGCCACTTTCAACTTGTGGGCTTTTTGTGCCGCTTTACATTGTTTACTTGCAACTGGGTCCACGATAGAGTATAGTCCATCTTCAACTCAGCAGAAAGGGTGGTGGCCATCAGTCATTTTGGCGAAGTTTTCATTAACTTCGTCCATAGCTTCTTCATAAAAATCATTTTCCATTAAGCCCTCTTTCACAGGGCATGCATGTTCCTTGTGGCCCAGTGAGCCACAGTGGTTGCAAATGGGCGGTGCGCGTTCTGGTGTAACTCGGAATGTGTTTGACTGCCCCCCATTTTGCAAAGGGAATCTCTGCTGTGCAGGAAATCTTGATAAGTCATCTTCCACTTCTGGGAAGGGGTTGATTACAGCAATAGCTTTGCCCGTGCACAGGTTGGGCATTAAGCGAAATCACTGTAATTTGAGTTGTTGGATTTCTCCATAGGCCACAAGACCTTTGCGGAGCTCCTCCTCGATTACCTTATGAGGAAGGTTGGTGGGGAGCGAGTCAAAGGAGATTTACAAAATTTTTGCTTTGTTCCATCTGGTGCGTGCAGTGCACACGATTTTTTTGCCCTCAGGGAGGGCAATTTCCACACAGATTTTTGCTGCGGCATTGGCTTCATTGGCTGTTTTGAAACCAATATTGATCCAGCTGCAGCCCATGTTGTTGGTGGCTACATACACCGTGTGAGGGAAAAGTGAGGGCTGTGCCTCACATGTTTTCTCCCACAGGGTCGGTGACTCATCCCCAAGGAAGAGTCTGATCCCATGCTCCACCTTTGACAAAGGTTGGTTGAATTGAATGTACATATATTGCGCGTGCTTTACAGTGAATACCATAAACCCAAACGGTGTCTGAGTTTGAGATTTTTTTACAGATTGGGTTCCTGGTCCCCCTCCAGGGCGTTTCTTGCCCTTAGTTGCACCATCAAGCGCACCGCTCACTGTGACACTCGCCCATGTTGTATTATTTTTGTTATTTAAGTCGCCCATCTTTCCTGTGTGTGATTATCCAAATTTGCTGTTCAAATCAAATCGTAGTAACTAAAGTGGTTGTTATGAGAAAGAAAAGCTGAGCCACAAACATTTTAAATTTAAATTTATTGCGGGGAAGGCCGACCATGGGACGGACAGTTCCAAATATGACTCAGACGAGACAAAACTCAGTACCAGGTGAGGCACCCCAGAGAAGCGATGCTATCTCTTGTTGCCAGCGGGAACGCCACTTATGGGAAGGGGAGGGAACGTGTGTAGGGGGCGTAGCCACTATTGAGCACGTGTGGAGGAAGGGGTCTGATTTGATGAACCAGACTGGGAACCAGGAGGAGACCAGCTGCCGGCGACGTGGTGGGAGATATCCAAACATATACGCTTGAAAGTGATCCACCAAATGAGACCGGAATCTGTGGACAGCTTCAGGGAGGGTGGGGATGGATCCGGCGATGGCATCCAAGACAATCGTGTGGATAGTCCACATGGCGATTGCAACCACCAGAGCACGAAGGGAGGGTGGGAGGGAGGCAGGCCATTGATGAAGCAAACATATCTCTTGACAGACTGAACAAATGTGTTTGATCCTGGCCTAGCAGACGTTGGACTTCGCGCCATATTACTTTAGAGGTGGGGCACTTCTCCAGGCAAAAAACAGCGTTCCATACTGGCCACACACGACACAGGATGAGTGTAAAGCATTAGAGCGCTCAGCTGTACGATACACCCGCCTCAGGCAGCGCCACACATGGGAACGGACTTGAGGCTGCAACAGAGGATGGTGTGCGTATTTCCAGATAGTCTTTTGGGTCTCAGTGGAATAAGGGATGTCCATCATGTCCAGGTAGTCCACCCTGGATAGGACTTGGGGTCGAATGGGGATCACGCCATCATGGATGGGTAGCCCCTGTACCTCTTGTGTGAACTGAGGAGAGGGGCGGCCTCTTTGGGTTGTATGTCCACTAATACGAATTCTCCACTCTGCGCTTCGCATGGAGAGTAGAACTCGTTTGTAGTGGGTTTTGGTCCCGTGAGGACCTGTGGCTGATGTGTGTGATGCGAGGTATTTCATCAGGGAGTGGGGGTTTGATGGATTGTTGAGGCCCAAGGCTCAGGAGAAGTTGGAGCGGGCCGCGCGGGACCAGTGTTGGGATGGGAGTGTAGGAGCAGTGACGGCCGCAATCCAGGTGCCTAGGATCTTGGCGGCATGGGCTTTGAAGTCAAGTAGGCCCATGCCACCATGATGATGAGGGCCAAACATGACCTCTAGCCGTACTGGTGGAGGGCGGCCTGACCAAAGCCAACCTTGTAGCAAAGCATACAGGGATTTGAAGAAGCTTGGGGAGAAGGGGATGGCGTGGGCTCCAAACCAGACTTTGGATAGGAGCATAGAGTTGGCAAGAACAACCCTGCCAGTGAGGGTAGTAGGGTGGGCTCTGAGAGAGGTGATTCGCTTCGTCACGTTGTCCAGTATATGGCCCTCCATTACTGCTGACGCGTGTCCTCCTGCCTCCAACCACACGCCCAGATGGCGTACCAGTCCTATGGTAGGTTGCGGCACAAAGGGGAGCACCAGTGGAGCGGTGTGTTTTGAGTTAGTAAGGCGTGGACTTGGGCGAGCAGCTGGGCTGGGTTGGGAACTACTTGCTGGGGCCCAGCAGTTCTGAAACTGACCAAGGAGGATGATTTAAGTTTTGGAGGCGTTCAGTGCCGCGTTGCTTACCCGGGAATATTCCTGGATGAGGGCTTCAAGCGCGCGTGCATCTTTATTATTAGACACCCCCACCACGCAATCATCTGCAAATGCCATCATCTTGACTGGGGTTTGGCCTGGCACATGGACCCCAGTGAGTTGGGCATTCACATTTCGCATTAGTGGGTCAAGGCTGAAGTTGTATAAGAGTGGGCTCAGGGGGTCCCCTTGTCGCAGGCCCCTTTGAGGATGGACTACATCCGTTAGGAAACCTGGGCCACGCACAGCCATTGTTGCAGATTCCGTGAGCAGCATCACCCAGTTAATGAAGCGGGGAGGTAGGCGGAATTGTTGGAGGCAGGCCCTAAGGTATTCCCAGTTTACTCTATCATAGGCCTTTTGTTGGTCCAAGAATACAAGTGCCCCAGAGGCTGTGGACTGACACACATTAGCCACAGAGTGCATGTTATCCCAAATCGACCTTCTGGGGATGAAACCGAATTGTTCTGGAGAGATGGTGGCAGATGCTACAGTCCCTAAACGGTTAGCCATGATTTTTGTTAAAATTTTTGTGTCTGTTTTTGTTAGAGAAATGGGGCGCCAGTTGGCTAAGTCTAGCCTATCCCCTTTCTTGAAGAGTGTGACTGTAAAAGCCTCATGTCCTCCTGGTAGGAGGCGCGTTTCCAACAGGCTTTGGTTGAGTGAGGCTAGCAGCAATGGGGATATGTATTTAAAATATTTTTTGTAGAACTCATATGGAATGCCATCTGGGCCTGGGCATTTTTGGTTTGGCGCACCGCGAATGGTAGTCCATAATTCGTTTGGAGTAATTAAATTCATTATTTCCGGGTATTGGAAAATGGTGTGGATATGAGCTCTGTCAAGAAATTCCGCCATTTTGGCCAGCTCAATTGTTTCAGCTCGGTATAACTTGGAGTAATATCTTTGCGTTTTGATTGCCACTTTGGCCGGTGTGCCCACAATAGAATTATCCGATCATCGCACCTGTGTGCAGACCACACTCTGGCGTGGTGCAAAAGTTTTTGAAGAAGTATGCGGTGCACTTGTCACCTTTGGTGAAGCATGTGGCCCTGTATTGGACACAAACCTGATGTTTGTGTTGCCTTTCAAGTGCATTGAGGTGTGCTGCTGCCTCCGCCCACTTCTGGCCCCATGCAGGGCTATATCCTGAGGCTGGAATGTTGGACTCCAAGTGGGCCAATTCCGCCAGCGCACGCGATATAACCGCCAATGTGGCTCGTGAGCGTCTGGATGAGAGATGGCGATAGTGGCGGATGTTGTCTTTTTTGAAAGTTGCCTATGTGGAAATGGGGTCCGCGCAAAATGGTGCAACAAACGATTTTGCCAAAGTTGCCTCTTCCACCCACGTGGAAAATCCTGGCGACGCAAGCTTTGGGGGATGGATTTTGCACCAATGTGGGGCCTTTGCAACTGTGACGGGTAAGTGGTATGTTATTGAGACCAGTCGGTGGTTGGAGAATTCCATTTTCGTTGTTTTGAAGTGGGAGATGTGGGGTTAGAATTTCGCCGGCGCTAGAATAAGGTCAATGCGGGTCATGGACCTTAATTGGCCATTGTGGATGTGGGGATGCATCATGTTTTCGAGCAGTGGGGCATGTCATGGCAGCGCATCCATTAACCCAAGGGTGGCTTTTAGAACGCGTAGTTCTACATGACCCTGTGGGGCGTGGGGTGAGGGCGGCCACCGGTCCATTGGTGAGGTTAGCCAACAGTTCATGTCACCAATTAGGAAAGAATTGGGGGTAGTGGGAGGGATTTGACCAATGAGAAAAATTCCTGATGCTCTTGTGCACCGTTTGGGGCGTATATGTTGACAATTGTGTGTGCAACATCGGCCCAAGAGAAGGTGACAACGAGCACTCGGTCATTTGGGAATGTTTCTGAAGATGTAAATTTGAAAAAATTGTTTTTCTGAATTAGCACCCCACAGTGCTTCGACCAAAAGAATAGGGATGGTAGGAGCATTGTTTTCCAAGCATCCTCGGAACCTCATGGACAGTGGGTTTCCTGGATGGCCAGGATATCCATGGGTAAATTATTTTGTAAAAAACTCAGTTTCCTAGCCCGGGACGGGAGGCCTTAAGTCCGGCGATATTCAGCGTCCCTAGAGTGAAGGTTTCCCCCATCGCACCTTAGGTGCGAGGTGGTGGGTCCCCTGACCCACCAGCCTCTTCCAGGTCCCCACGGGCTTTCACAGCAGCGCGGGTATTAGCAGCAATGCTATCGGGGTTTTTGTTAATTTTTGCAGAAAGAGTCACGTTGGCTTTGGCCTTCGCTTTTTGTTTTCCCAACGTCGGACGAATTTTTTGTGGTGCGGATAAGTTCAGTGCACCGTCAAGTGGGGCAAAAAAATTTTTTTTCAGTTGGGATAGGTCCCAAGTCAGTTTCAACCGGGGCTTGGGTGCAGTGATTGGGTGAGATCAAATCTCCCATCGGATCCTCAGATTGAGTGGCCCGTTTGGCTTGGGCCTCCCAATCTGATTGGGTGATGGATTCCCAAGTTGCTTCCACCGCGAAGGTCTCCATGTCCTCCTGGCGTTGTGAGTGTGGGATGGTGGTGGTGACCTTGGCCGCTTCCTTGGCCGCAGTCCTATGGGCCTGCTTGGCCTTCTTCCGCTCCTGTGGGGAGATGGGCTTTACCAATAGGTAGCAGCCTTGTGCTCCCCATGGGAAAGCCTCTTTGGTGCTTGCGGTTGGTTCATAGTGCGCCTCTCCGCTGGCCATGGCTGCCGAGGGGTGCTCTTGGAATGTAACGCCCTCTTTAATGGGGCACGCGTGTGCCTTATGGCCAAACGCGTCACAGTGGGTGCAAATGGGGGGCGCGCTGTCCACGGTTACCCGGAATGGGTGGGTGGTGTGCCCTGCAATATCAATAAAGGTGGAGTGCAGGATCTGGGTTAGGTACTTTGTGATCTCCTCAGATGGGGTTAGAACTGCGATGGCTTTGCCGGTGCACAGGTGTGGCATCAGCGTGAAACGTTGCATTTCAAAAGATTGTATTTCGCCATATATGGCGAGACCATCTTTCAGGTGTTGCTCTAAAATATCATGTTTTACCGTAGTAGGCAAAAAGTCAAACGTGAGGAAAATTTGGTTCAATTTTGTCCATCAGGTGCATTTAGTTTCGACGACCCATTGCCCTTTGGGGAGGTCGACCACTACGCGCACCACTGCAGCCTCATCTGCTGCTATTTTTCTTTCAAAACCTAGGTCCAGCCAACCACACGACATGGAGTGAGGTGCAACGTACACCACAGTCGGGAAAATTTTGTGTACATCTTCACAAAATTTTTCCCATAGGGCCATTTTTTGGATGTCCAGATACACATGGACTCCGAATTCTACTGACAAAAGTGGCTGGGAATGTGGCGTATTGATGTACTGGTTGCATCGTGCTTGCCACGCGAGTATCTCCAGGGAAATTGTGACCGCCAGTTTTTTTAGATTTTTTTCTATTCCGCCAGATTCTCCAGGGCGTTTTCAAACGTTAGAGGCCGCGGGCCTTCCGCCTGCTCCTCTTGCCTTGCTTGCCCAACTGCTCCCAGACATGGGCGCAGACTAATCCCCTCTATGAGATTATCAAACTAGATTTAGTCTTGAATTGAATGGGTTGCAAAAGTGTTTGCAACGAGAAAGAAAAGTTTCTGAGCCTCAACATTTTAACTACTTAGTATTGACTTATTAGGAGGGTTCTCTTTTCTTACCCCTGAAATTGGTATTAAAAATTATGTAAAATCTAAAACTTTTAGTTATTCTATTATTTTTAGTTTACTATAAGCGGTCAGATAACCTCCTCATATTTATTCAAACCTGCAGTAGAGAATCGTACTTCTCCTGTAATATATTTGTTGTAATTTTAGGTGTTAAATGCACCAGCGAGCAAACTAAAAAGCCTAAAATCCAACAAATAGAATAGAGAAGAAATCCCTACCAGTTCAAAATTTTTTTAATAAGAAAAACCTGTTTATTGTTGGACCTATAATCAACATGGCTTTAAGATCACTTAATTTAATTACAGTCCACATTATATCGTTGCTTCATCTTATTCAGTTAATTCAATCAACCAATTAATAAGAATCTGTTCAGTTAAATAAAGAATTTAAAGTGAGCTACAATTTTTAAAGAGTCAAAAGTCCCTGTTTTTAAAAATTTGTGCACACAACTGGGGGTAGTTGAGATGCCAAAAGCCAATTTTAATACACAACTCATATAATAATGAACTGAAGAAGCTCTGGATGGAGATGAGGACCATCAACCAAAACGTGCATAGCTCAGCATCTCAGACTGACATCAATACCTTGGAGGAGTGCATAACCAAAGCGGAAGAAGTGATAGAATAAGCCAGGAATGTGAATAACAAACTTTGCGGAAAAATTGCCTCTTTGAAGAGAAGAGAGGGCAAACTCATCAAGGAAGTCTTTTATTCTAAGAAATTAAACATGTCGCAGACTGAAAATGCATCCAACATGTTCATTAGGATATGGCGAAATGATGAAGCATATTGAGGAGTTAGAAAATCACAAATGTGATTGTATGCAGCTTGAGTCGCATTAAGCTGATGATATTCCTGAAAAGAATCCAGTTGGGAAGACAGAACTAACCCAAATTATGCCTAAATTGTCCGCAGCATGTTAGAAATAACTCTTGAAGCTACGTCTATGGTTGATTGAGTCATTATGCAGGAATCTTCTGCTAGTGGAGCTACTTAAGAGTTTCATAGTACACCAGAATTGCCTGCCTTTTACTGGTATAACGCCCCAATATTTTCCCATCTCTTTGATATGATGATGTTTGGGTATGCAGATTGCCAAAAAGAAGTGACTGTAATGAACTTTCTCAGCAATAATTGCCAGAATATGGTGCTATGTCATCTTAATGGAGATAATTGGTCATACGCTGAAACTAAAGAAGCGATCATGTTGGAATTCAGAAGACTGACTAGAATGATCAATCACATGTAAGAATCTATGGGTATACAACCACCTAAGGACGAGAGCCTGGCCACTTTTGCTGATCATTTTTTATCAAGAGTCCCAGATCCTATCTGGGGTAAATATGCTTAATGAATTTAATGTGCTCATAGTTATGCAGGCGGCGCTTTGTCCCTATTGTGAGCTGCATCAGATTATGGCATTGTCACTAATAACTCAAACCATGAACACACAGATGGTGACCTATCTGAAGATGCACAGAGTAACTTTTTAAGCTCCCAACCAAACCATTAAAGTAATCCAGAGATGGCTCAGAACATTGTTAAGTTTTGGTGAACCATCTAAGGAGCCTGAGAATTAGATTGTAATGGGAAATAAAAAAAAAGGTCAAAAACGTATGCCAAAATGTCAGTCTTCTTTTTCCAATGTGGTTATTTTGGCTATGTAATTGTCCAGTGTCATGACAAGAAGCCAAAGGATTAAGTTAATTTCATTCAGACCAAGAAAGAGGAAATTAGTTCAGATTCGGCAAAAGAACCACAAGTTTAGACAAGGGACGATTTAGCACTGCTGTTAAACCTGTCATACCTGATATAATGAAAAATGACACTAAAACACTGGTCTATTCATTGAAGATGAGGCTCCTGATACGCTTTATCAGGTGGCAAAATTGGATGTCAATGCAGTAACCTGAGCTAAAGTGAAGGGTATTGCCCCAATATCATTAAGGAGGTTGCTCTACCATATGTATAACAGTTTGTGCAGAAAAATCAGATCCACCAAAAGCCTTGAAGATTTGGTAAAACAAAGGTGGATGAGGAGGACATTCCTTTACCTATAAGCGCAATTAAGGAATCATTCCCTAATTTATCCACCAAAATAAGTAACATCCTTAATTTTATGAGTAATGCCATTATCAACTCAGTAAATAATTTAATGTAATACTTTGAATGTACCTATGCAGATATTTTAGTTAATTGGATAAGAGTATGAGCAATAATTGATAGTGGAGCGCCTATCAACATCGTTTTAACTAAATTGGTGAAACAAATTAAGATTTCGCCAGATTTGGAGCATCTAAAAATTCTGGAAGATCCAGACCAGACATCACCATATTTTGTTGAGCCTAAAGTGCGCTATCTCTTCTGTTAGATCTCTGGTGGTATCAGCTCCCACTATAGTGCTGTAATCCAAATTATGATATACTCATTGGAACGGAGTTCCTGAGGAAATATGGGTTAAGGTTGACTTTAAAAAACACTCTGAAAATATAGGGGTAGATGCTGCCCTTAGTGTATCAATGGAAAGGAAAGACCCCGCTGACAAAAAGAAATTTTTTTCAACCTGATTTACAACAATGGCATTATACCAATTAAATATAAATTAGTTGGATGGAAATGGAAAGAAATGCCGATGAAAATCATGGAGAATCATGGAATAAATTGCTGAACAGATGCAATGAACATTATTCTGTGGAAAATCAACTTATAGTTAACACTGGGTTACCTATCAAACTCCTGGAAAAGCTATATGAAGAAGTTGTCCTATAATGGAGGAAATCGAGGATTGAGCCACGGCTGACACCAGGAATCATTATGCCAGGTCATAGAGAAATAATATTACTACTAGCCAATCTTGTAGAGAAACTTATAAAAGTTGAAAATAATTAAACACTACGTTTCTGCATCTGATCCTGATGGCAGAACTCGGTGAATTTCATGGTTTTGGGTTGTTACCTGAAATGTGATTGTTGGGTTGAAACTTCTGAAAGTGTCAAGTTTTAGTGGATTGAGAGCAGCTAGATGATATATCCAAACAGCAGCAAGAAGATGTACTCCAATCTATAAAATATTGGATAATATTCGCTCAGGATAACCATGACCTAGGATTTACAAAAAACGTAATCCTAAAATCAATACTGGGAAAAATCCGCTGATAAGGATGAGACCTGTCAGTAGGTCAAGGGCTGCTGAAGCTGTAGATAGTGAAGAAATAAGTAATCTAGTAGATTATGAGCTCCTCATTCTGTCATCAAATTTATGGGCAGGTCCAGTCCTCATAGTGAAAATAAGGATGGATCAGATTATGTAGTGATTGATTACCGCTGATTAAATAAAATCACTAAAAAAGTTTCCTATCCACTGCCAAAAGTTGATGATGCACTCAATCGCCTGGGGGAAGCAAAGAACTTAGCTACGGATCTGATTTTATGATATTGGCAAATTGATTTGCCAAAGGAAGATTAGTATCATGTGCGATAATTTACCACACAATGGTTTTATTCAGCTGACCAGAATGCCTCAAAGATTATGCAATGTGCCAGCAATATGAAAGAGGGCCATGTATTCAATACTCAGTGATTTGAAGTTACCTGCGTGCTGGTATACTTAGATTATATAAACATCTTAAGAAGGACCTTTACAGATCACTTAGAGCATTTGGAGGAAGTACTTAAGCAGTTTGCAATGGCAAATCTGAAAATAAAACTAAGAAAAAGGATTTTTATAAGAAGGAGCTCGATTACTTAGGATTTGTAATAAATACTGATGGATTACTGCTGCAACTTAGTAGGATAGAAGCCATTAGGCAGATGTCAATCCCAAAAAGCGTCCAGGATATAAAAATCTTTCTGAGGATGGTCAATACTATCACAGATTCATCAAAGATTTCTGTGGATTCGCCAAACAATTATTTCATCTACTAAAAATTCAAATATAGGATTTGTGTGAAATAATGAAGCCCAAAAATTATATAGTAAGCTTCAAAACTATATATGAGTAGCCCAGTGCGTGAAAGTACCCAAATTAAAAACAGGAATTCATCATCCAAACAAACGCCCCATTGATGGCAGTTAATGCCGTTCTAAGTCAAGTGGATGACAATAGGGGAGAACATTTGGTGGCCTACATAAGCAGAACCTTGTCGCCAGCTGAAAGAAGCTATAAAATTACAGATCAAGAGTGCATAGTGGTGATCCATTCCTAGAACAATTTTGAGTATACATGGAGGTTCACTTTAAAGTTAAATATGACCATTTTCTCTGCGCTGGCTTCACAACCTAAAGGAGCCAGAGAGCTAACTGACATGTTGGGATTAAAAGATGAAAGCAAATGACTTCAACATTATCCATAAAGCAGGAGTGGCGCATCAGAATGTTGACAGACTGTCACAATTGCCAGTTGCGCAAGTCATATATCATCAGGCTGATGAATTATTCTTGTGGATGATTGAAGGCGATATTGGGGATGAACACTAAGAAATTCTGATCATGCTAAGAAAGTTATAAAGAACACTGAATTCAAGAAATATCAGTTGTATAAAATTATTGGAGGGATACGGCTTGTATTTTTAAACCGTCAGAATGGGTAGTTATCATAAAGTACTCTTGTAAAGTAGTTAGCCATGGTGACTTAAGAGAAACTAATGATCATATTCGTCAGTCTTACTACTGCAAATCGATTAATTATGATGCCATGGATTATCTAGCCTGTTGTGTGGAGTGCCAACTCCACAAGCCAAAAAAAGTAGCAGGATATCAGATAATACGCCCTGGCTTTGCATGGCACACGGTGTTCATAGATATTATGAGACCATTGAGTGTCATTACTGGGGCGTAAAGTACATAATTATCATGATAGACTATCTAGCCAGATGGGTCAAAAAGAAAGCCCTGAGCATTGTGGATGCCATGAGCATGGCAAAATTCATTTTGGACTAAGTGGTCTTTTGGAATGGATGCCCACAAGTCCTACTAAGTGACAACATGACCAACTATATGTCTAAAGTGATTCCCAAGCTAAATGTACTAATGAGAATACAAGGAGATGTGTCCGTTCCCTACCTCCCAGAAATGAATGGGATGGTGGAGAGAGTAAATGCAACTCTGGCCACAACGTTACAAATTTTGGTCACAGGAAAAACTTCCTTTTGGTTTAACTATCTGAGTTTGGTCACCTTTGCCTACAATATAAGTTACCATTTGGGTGACAGGGAAAGTGACATTCAAACTTCTATATGGGTGAAGGGACGCATTGCTACCAATCTTGTATTCCGCCATTGACTCAGCTTCAGTAATGAGTGCCAAAAGATACTTATCCCAGATGGCCAATATTGTGATTGAGTTACAATCTCAGGCATTGTCAAAATCCAAGGATCGTCACTTGTTTATTATCCTGCACATTTATTTGGGATAAAGTTCCATAGACTGATCCTTGATAGTGCCTGTGGTTTATGGTATTCAGACCATTCAAAAACTCACTAGACTTATTATAATGGCCCCAACTCTTCCAGCTGCTTTTGGGCGTAATTTTCCCTTTGTGTTTGGGAACTTCTTCCAAGGCAGGTAGATATACAAGCTGTGGATTTGGCACATCCAGCTTGTCAATAATTTCTCCAAAGAAAGAATTCAATGAGAAAACCAGGAAAGAGATGAAATAAATATATTTTTATTAGAAGGTATTTATATGATAATCAGTCATTTGGCCAGGAGCTAAATTTATACCTCTAGGGCATCTAGGCCACATTTGAGCACAAGATGTCAACAGATTTTTACCACCACAGTTAGGCCCTTAAACTGATATGACTAAGACTTTTTCTTAGGTTATTGGTGGAAAAATGTTCTCAAAATTGGGAGGATTTCAGGGACAAAAATTTCGATAAAAACATGCATAATTGTCAAAGGATCTTACTCGATTTGAACGCATCATACTGCTGATGAAATACACCTTCTGTGAAATTCTTGCATCAATTAAAGTAGATTATGTACCCCTAATAGGGATGTCAGTAGGCTTCTCTCTTGATAGAACTAGGTACTCCCCTTCAGGCGGTCCATGTGCAAGTGGAACAGTGCCAATTATGTGGATTGACATAGGAATCTTGCCCTAGAATGGGATTTAGATTACATTTTTCGTTTTTCTGATGGTCCATGGGACTTTTAAACTTTAACTTTGGGTTGGTACTAACTTTTGTATACTAGTTGTTTGATTGTATTCCTGATAATTTGGACCAATTGCTGAGATATGATGCATAGGAAATTAGCCATATCATGCGAGCATATTTGGCCTGAGCGTTTTTGATAAAATACTTGATCAAATTGGCATTGAGATATTCAGCCCAAATTATGTAATTGCAATAGACTTAAAGGTTAGAGTATAGTTTTTAGCTCAAACTTTGAAAAGATAATTGGCCTGATATTATGGTTGTCAAAGGTTTGTTTTTGAGTCAACAACAAGAATCTGATATTTCCCCCTCTTGCCTCAAACATAAGCCCTAAGATTCCCGATTAGCCTTTGTCAGTCTGTTTTCATTGGCCCAAACTACAGATAAGCATGGAGTTGGGTTTTCTATTTGGTAACTTTGGGCTGAATGCCTGATGGGTCTAAAGTATGTTTCTCTTATTATTAATCTCAGCCTAAATGCCTGTCAAGTCTGAAGTTGGATCCTCTCCCTACCTCAAGGAAAACAAAGGGTTAACTAGAATAGAACTATTATATATAAATATTTTTTATTTTTTTTATTTTTTTATTTTTTTTACTTCTCCTTTTCTTAATTAGCCCACTTATTAAGCCTTCTTGGGAATTTTCATGGACTCTTTTGTGTATATGACTGGTCCTAATATCCTTTATTGTGTATATGAAATTAGGCATTTTCTCAATCACTTTAAATGGTTTGATCCAGATGCAATAAATTTTTGCATTTGGCCCAATCCATGTGCAAATTAAACTTCTTCGTTAACTTCAAATTCAGCCAGTGTATAGCAATTTTCTAAGTACTTTTGATATCAGGCCTTTTTCTTAGCAAACTGCAGGAAAAGGCTTGAGCTTGTAGCTTGATTAAGGCATCTGCAAGCTTTTCAACGTACTAAGGGTAAGTGTTTTGGCAGGGATCCTCAAGGGCAGAATATAGCAGCGTTGGTAGAGCCAGGTGTCTACCGTATAATGTTTGAAATGGAGACATCCTGGTTGATGAATGGTAGGAGCTGTTGTAGGTGAAGACTGCCAAGCTTAGATAAGTACTTCACTCAGATGGTTTAAATGATGTTAGTTTCTAGATAATTTTCACCAACGTCCTGTTTTCGCACTCAACAGTCTATTAGTTTTGGGGTGATAAGGAGCAGAAAGAACACCCCACACTCCCATTAATTGGTTGAGCTTGGAAAGGACATTGGCGGTAAAGTTGGTTCTGTTATTGGTCAGAATAACCTGAGGACATCCATGTTTGTGGATGATGTTTTCAAGGATGAACTTGGCGGTAGTTACTGCTCCAGCTTCCCAAATAGCCTTGTCCTCAACCCATTTGGTCAAGTGGTCAATGGCTACAATTATGTACTTGGCCTTCATATTACTGGTTAGAAGTGGACCAACAACGTTGATAGATACAGTGTGCCAAGCGAAGTTGGGCCAAACAAGCTGGTAAGATGTGCTTTTTTGGAACGGTTTTTCGCCTTTCACTCTGCACAGCACTCTAGCATTTCTTGGATGTCAAAATGCATTGCTTCTCAGTAGTAGAATTGCTTCAGATGCTTTCTCATTTCCTGAATCATCCTGGCCCTATGGCCCTATGCACTGCCATTACTAGATCTGTTTGGTCTGAAAGTCGTGGGAAAATACACTTTTTATCCTTGACAATCTTGTAGCATCCCATTTTTGCTGGTTGTATTTTTCATAGAATCAATAATTTTTGGAAGGATTTGGGCTTATCTTGATATTCTCAACTGATCATATTCATAAACAACTCATCAGTGGCCTGACTAAGTGTTGCAATGGTGGGTAGTCAGGATAGACAGTTGGCATTTTAATGTTTTGCCCCAGCTTGATGCTTGATGGTGTAGTCATAAGCTTGAAGCTTTAATGCCCAGGAGTTAATTGGCCCTCAGGTTCTCTTAATTTGTTTAACCATCTTAGGAAAGCATGATTGGTAACAACTTTGACTTGAGTGCTACTAGAATTTCGCAAGAAATTACTATAAGCAGGCACTACAAAGGCTACAAAAGTATTAGTTCTGTGGCTCTAACAAAAATCGTGTCAATTACAATGAAGTTATTAGTTCTGTTGCAATAGTAAATTCCAATCGGAAGTACTGAATCCAGTAAGAAGATAGACCAAAATTAAGCTAGGCAAGACAAGATTTTTGGTACTTTATTAATTAAAAATTAAAAATTTTATAGGGGAAGATTTAGTGGGTTTTTGCAAGGATTTCCTTAATACACCTGAGGTAAGATTTTTTCTAACAGATGACCGATATTGCTGATTATCATTATTAATAAAATAATTATGATGGTCAGATCTGTTAGAGCACTTATTAGATTTGATCGACCTTATTAATGAGGGCCCCGCCCCTTCAAAATGATTGGTCATTCAGATTGCTTGGTTTCATCCATCATAGGAGGCCAACAACTCTGAAGAGTCTTACATCAGTCAATTGAAGAATCAGAAATCCCCAACATGGATTTTATAATATCATTTGACCGATATATCAAATCTTAATTTGAAGTTATTCCAGTCATCTTGGAGGCATCTCCAACAATGCTTCCCTCAAGGTCTTGCCTAGGGGGTACAAATTTGCGAAGAAACCTACTATGCACTCTATTGATACAGTACCAGTATCAATAGTGGCAATGGAGTATTCAACACCCTGACAATAGATAAGACAATAAGAACCAGCCCTAAGGGCTCCAGTAAATGAATTCTTAATCTCAGCCTATGGTGGTAGAAGAGTACAAGATTTTAACTTGATATTCTGGCAACGTAGGTCTACTAGCATTGGTCCAGGTTCCTTCCTTCAAGGTGGTAGCCACAAGGGAACTTGAAGCTTATGCTTGTAATCGGATTATTTCATCTGCCAGTCTCTCATTGCTAAATCAGTGGTTTGCGGGGTAGCCTCTTCAAGTATAGATTGTACACTTGAAGAGAGGACAGGCTCCCAACCATATAAAGCTATAATGGAGACATTCCAATAATACGATGGTAGCTAAATCTATAGGCTAACATCGCACTAGGTAAGTAGAGGTTCCATCTACTAGGATCATTGGAAGCCATTTTTTGAAGAATGGCTGCTAGGGTGCCGTTTGCTCATTTGATGGCACCATTAGTGGAGGAATTATATGGGGACGTGAAGGACTGGTAGTTACCCATTAATTTGGTAAGCTCAGCTACCACCTGAGAAATTAAGTTGGTCCCAATATCTGATAACAGGACTTTTGGGCCGCCATGCCTGGTGAAAACTTGTTTAAAAAGAAATGACGCCATAGCCTTGGCAGTAACTGTGAAAACTGAAATAGCTTCAATCCATTTAGAGAAATGGTCAATAGCTAACAAAATATATTGATGTCCATAGGTGGCTGTAGGAAGAGGACCTACCATGTCAATACCACAGTAGCAAAGGGTTCAGAAGGTCCTACAATTTGGTGTTGGAACATCGGATTTCATCCACGTTGTTATTGGCACTTAAGGCATGACTCCAGCACATCATGCACAGATTCCAGCATGTTATTCCAGTAACAATGATTTTTTAACCATTGGAGGGTTTTAGCGACAGCTCCATGACCTACAGTTTGGTGGGCCTCCATGATAGTGTCAGTCCTCGCAGAGGGCTGAATAAAGGGCAACCACTTAGATCCTGACCTTTTATATAGTGATCCATCTTTGACCTGAGTGTCTTTGGTTAAGGATTGTAACTTCAAGATAACATCCTTAGATTCATGGAACCAGAGCTCAGGTCTACCGATCAGGTCATAAATGTGATCCTCCTCTGCAGAGAATAATGTTGAGATAGGCAATTGAGATAGGCCATCAGCGTTTTGATGTATAGCCTAAGCGCGATGTTGAATGGTAAAAGCATAATTTTGGAGCTTCAAAGCCCATCTGGCTAAGAGCCCATCAGGATCTTCATTTGCTGCAACTACTTCAGGGAAGCGTGATCCGTCACAATGTTGAAATGCTTGCCATATAGATAAGGGCGGAAATGCTTGATAGCAGCCAAAACAGTGAGGCATTCTCTCTCAGTAACGCTATAATTGCGCTCAGCCTTAGAAAGAGTTTCCCTATAGTATGCAATAGGGTGATCGACCAGATTCTTTCATAATGTTGAGCCAGAATGGCTCCAATAGCAATATCACTGGCATCAGTAGATAGTATAAAGGGTTTTGAAAAGTCAGGATGGGATAAGATGGGTGGACTCATTAAGGCTTGGCGCAACATATCAAAGGATTGCTGCTGAGATTTTTTCTACACAAAGGGGACTTCCTTATGCAAAAGGTAAACTAGCAGCTCTGCAATCTCCAAAAAATGGGGAATGAACTGTCAGTAATAACCAACCATCCCTAAAAACACTTGAATATCACGCAAGCTTTTGGGAACAGACATGTCCAAGATAGCTTGTACCTTTTTAGATAAGGGTAAAATGCCCACGCGATTAACCTTATGCCCTAAAAATTCCATCTCAGTCTTAAAAAAGGCACACTTCGATGGTTTAAACTTAAGTGAGGAACAACGCAGTCAGCAAAAACTTCCTTCAAATGAGGCAAATGCTTGTTAAAAGTGCATGAAAAAACAGTAACATCATCTAGATAAACTAAAACACAAGAAAGCTTCAAATCCCAAACAAGCCATCCATGGCTCGTTGAAACGTAGCAGGGGCATTACAAAGCCCCTGCGGCATATGAGTGGGCTCAAATAGCCCCTCACTAGAAATTAAAGCACATTTTTGACGGTCTTCTGGTGCAAGATCAATTTTCCAATAACAGCTTGCAAGGTCTATAGCCGAGAAATATTGGGACCCAGACAATAGCCTCAAGGAATCGTCTATACAAGGAAGAGGATAAGAATCTTTCTGAGTAACAGCATTGAGTTGACGATAGTCCATAAATACTCGGTGGCCCCCATCTTTATTTTGGAGAAGTAGTAAAGGGGAAGCCCAGGAACTTTTAGAAGGCGTTAATAGTCCAGCATCGAGAAGTTGTTTCAGCTCTACCAGAACCTGAGCCTCCTCAGCTTTGGACGTGTGATATGGTTGAGCTCGGATAGGGGGAGTATCCCCAGTTTTAAACTGATGCTGTACCTCTTTCATTAGTCCAAAATCTACAGGACCTTGGGCAAAGATATCCGCATAATCTTCAATCAGAGCAACAGCTTCCAGCTGTTGTTCTGAAGTAAGAGAATCCCCAAGTTTGATGTCAATTCTAGCAACAATAGGGTGATTTGCTAGCCCAAATTCATGTAAATCTCCACATCCTGAGAAAGAAAATAAGTCATTCACAGGAGTAGGCCTCACATAGGCGATGGGATTATTGCGATTCAATCGCATAGGTTGAGAGGTGAGATTAGCCAATAGAACTAAAACAGTCCCATCATAGGCAGGATCAAGTATACCAGGGCAAGGTAAAGCCTCCAGATGAGAAGGATTTTGATTACTGAAGATCTCTAACACATGATCACTGGGTACAAATACTTGAACTCCTATATCAATGAAGACTTGAGCTTTAGGGGGAATGGTAATCGGAGAGTTAAAATATAGTGGAATTCCTTCAGTGGCACAAACTAAAGGAGGTGGAAGTATAGTCCTTGGACCCAGGATTTCGGTAAACAGGACGTGAGATAGAAATGGGGTATTCCAGTAAGCAGACATGTCTCTTAAGTTTGCCCTTGGTACTGGGAACATCATGTAGAATTAGAGGTACTTGGTACCCAATTAATGAGAGATATTTGTCCTTAAGACTGATGATCACATCAAAATTGGTGAGAAACTTAGTTCCCATCAGCAGATCGTAGCAGTTGTTATCCAATACCACTGCAGGGGCCAACACAACCAGCTTCCTAAAGCGCATTAGAAGAGAGGAATAGGCTCCTTCTTCGGTTTGGACTTGGGCTTAGGTGGCATTGCATGGATATATGTACAAGGGTTATTAGAGGAGGTCGAATGTACCACCCCATTGGGAATCTCCATAAGTGCTTCCTTGATATCAATAATAGAATCGACTTTCCGTTTTAGGGACCTCAAATGTAATAGTAACTGAGTACAAGAAGTGAACTCACTCAGTACAGCCAATATAGCATCATCAATGGTGATCCAGTTGCAAGTGATAAGTGTCTTGCCTCATGGTAGAATCGCTTGGAAAATCCTGGATAGACTCTCCTCATTTGATTTGAATATTCATAAAGGCCTGCTTTTGGTTGGCGAGGATTTGGTCACTCCCAAATTCCTTAATGATGGCGGTTTTCACTTGAGCCCAAGTAGTACAGACCTTGAGATGAGGAACCATGATTTCTTTGTGAACCGGCTTAGGCAAGAGGTAATATGACAGACCTTCTGTTGATCAGTAGCCCCATCCATGGCGCGTTCATACACGAAAAGAAAAGAACGGATGCTTCCTTCACCTGTTTCAAACTTATCCTTGAAGGTAGGTTTGAAAAGGGTGTTTTCTATACTCAAGACATGTACACCCGATACCCTGACCAGCTCAGCCTTGGAGGGTTCAGACTCTGTAAATTGGGCAGCAGGGGGAACTCGATCAACCTGTTGTCTTAAGTGGTTCAAGTCATCTTGTAGATTTTGAACCCATTGACTAAGATGGTCATTCGTAGGCGCTCAGTTTAAATTAAAAATCGCAGTAATCATCTCAGCTTGCTTGGCCTCAAGAACTTCACATTTGGCAGTTAACTGTTCAATGGACGCAGTCAACATAGTGAACTGGGTATCTTGCATAGTTTGATTTACATTGCATAGATGATGCGCATTCTCAATACCATTCAGTAAGTTGATTAAGGAGTAGTTCGTGTCAGTCAGAAGGCCTTCCAAGGATAAGAAACATCCTTGAGCTAGGGCTTGAATTTGAGTTATCAACACTTGAACTCGTGAAGCTAATAGATTTGAATGTTCAGGTTAAGCCATTGGAAGCGAGGAACCAGGGGGACCAGGAGGTCCCGGAGGTCCTTGTGATCCATCTCGACCTGCTGGTCCTGGTGGCCCTTGTTGACCCACTGAACCAGAAGGACCACGTTGACCCGGAGGTCCTGGGATTACCAATGGGGAGCTAGGTGGTCCTGGCAGTCCAGGAGGACCAACAGGGCCAGGTACACCTTCGCTGATATTACCCACCATTTGAACAAGATGTTGGACTAACTCGTTAAGCTCACCAAAGCACTTATCATGCTCAACCCACAATTGGTCAATTTGGATTGAGATTTCAGCCTCCAGGAAGTGATACGGTGGTGAATAGGATTGGTGACATCGCTAACTTGTTGAGATACTTATTGTCCAATGTATCCCACAACTCCATTGTCAATGCTCACCAACTGGTTATGAATATTATTAATTTCTCATTGCTTATTGAGAATAGCTTCCCAATTTACCCCTTCCAAAGTTAGATGCTGTCTCATAGAACGAGGATAGCTGAGAGTGAAATTGTTGGGCCAGAGTCAACTGGCGCTGGATTTCGAGATGATGCAACCCCAAAATCTGGAGTACATGGTGAATATCAGGATGGACATAATGCCGGAGGTACTGTTCAGTCCTAGCCAAGCCAACTTCGGTAGGCTGTAACACCACTTTGTTGTATAAGTCCATCATATTAAATGTAACCTTAGATGCCCGGTCATGATTAGGGCGAGCAACAGGTTGGATAGCTCCCATATCAAGCCTTTGAAAGTCTCCTCTACATTCGCGGATTGAATCTGATAATTATTTTGGTCTGAGCCTTCAATGGCCAAGTCCATAGAAGCTTGAAATTGCAGATTATTGGTAGTAGTGGAAGGCAGATCCTGCCTGTTGGAGTGTACCCATTGGGTAATACTCATAGATTCCTCAGAAGAGGGGCTCTCTTCACTAGACATATTCATTGGTATAAAAGTTTGTTTTCACAAGGTGGCCTTGGAAGCAGACCTGGCAGGGAGCACCAGTATTGAATTTCGCAAAAAATTACTATAAGCAGGCACTACAAAGGCTACTAAAGTATTAGTTCTGTGGCTTTAGAAAAGATCGAGTCAATTACAATGAAGTCATTAGTTCCATTGCAATAGTAAATTACAATCAGAAGTACTGAATCCAGTAAGAAGATAGACCAAAATTAAGCTAAGAGAGACAAGATTTTTGGTACTTTATTAATTAAAAATTAGAGATATTTATAGGGGAAGATTTAGTGGGTTTTCACAAGGATTTCCTTGATGCACCTGAGGTAAGATCTTACCTAGCAAATGACCGATATTGCTGATTATCATTATTATTAAGATAATTATGATGGTCAGATCTGTTAGAGCGCCTATTAGATTTGATCGACCTTCTTAATGAGGGCCCAGCCCCTTCAAAATGCTTTGTCATTTTGGATTGCTTGGTTTCATCCATCATGGGAGGCTGATAACTCTGAAGAGTCTTACGTTAGTCAATTGAAGAACTGGAAATCCCCAATATGAATTTTTGTAATATCATTTGACCAAGATATCAAATCTCGATCTGAAGTTATTCTGGTCATCTTGGAGGTATCTCCAACAAGTGCCATGAAGGTAGAACCATAATTTCTTGCAAGCATATATGATGGATAAGCATTCACGTTCTGTCACAATGTAGTTCCTTTCATGAACGTTCAAGGTCCAACTAGCGAAGGCAACTGGATATTCTTCATCATCTTCTCCAACTTGGGATAACATGGCTCCCAATGCTGTTCAAGATGCATCAATTTAGATGATAAATTTGCAATTAAATACCGGGTATCAAAGAACAGGAGCACCTAATAAGGCAGATCAGAGTTGGTCAAATGCATCCTGGCAAGCTGGAGTCCAGTTAAATGGGACCTTATCTTTAAGCAGATAGAAAAGTGGCTCTCCAAGTTGTGCAAAGCTGGCAATAAATCGGTGATAGTACACAATCATGCCTAGGAATACTTGAATATCGCTTGGATTTGAGCCATTTCATTTTGGAGATGGCATCCAGCTTAGAGGGTTGGGGCCAAAGACCCACTTTACCAATCACAAATCTGAGGTATTCCAGTTGGTCTTTAAAAACTGACATTATTCTGGGCTTGATTTTTAAGTTTGCTTCAGCTAGCCTTCTGAAAACCTCCTCTAAGTGTTCAAGTGGTCATCAAAAATGCGGCTGAAAACTATTATCATCAAGGTACACTATTAAACATGACAATTTCAAATCTCCCAGGATTGTGTCCATTGCCCGTTGGAATGTAGCCGAGGCATTGCAGAGGACTTTGAGGCATTCTCATCAGTTGGAATAGGGCCTCTTGGGTTATAATTGCACATTTCTCGTGCTCCTCTTTGGGAAGATCTAAATGTTAATATCCGCTGATAAGGTCCATTGCAAAGAAGAACTTTGCGCCCCCTAGCCTATCCAAGGCATCATCGATTTGTGGCAGTAGATAAGGGTCATTCTTTGTGATGTGTTTAAACTTTTTAATAATCAATGACTACTTGGTTGCTTCCATCCTTTTTCTTCACTATTAAAATTGGTGGTGCCCTAGGACTTTTTGAAGGGACTAAAATGCCACGATCAAGGAGTTCTTTAATCTCCTTAAATACTGCTTATTCTGATAATTTTGAGCGTCTAATCAGTTGTAATCGAATAAGTTATGATCTACAGCATCAATTTTATGGGTGAAACCATTAGTACATCCCAAGTCAAAATCATCTTGTGCAAAAATCTCCTAATAAGTAGAGAAAAACTCCTTATCTTGACCTTTCTCAGAGTTTGTCAGGTTGCTTAAATTGGCATAGGGACAACATTATTTATGCAAAGTAGGTCCTTATCAGGGATCTTTAATTTGACAAAAGTTTTAAACTGATGGGATGGGTGAATTTCTGTGGTAGGGAACAAATGCAGAAAAGTGATTGTTTGATGTCGCCTGATGAAGGTGGGCTGATTTTGCAGGTTTGCACATAAGATATGTATTTCTCCATGGCCCAGAATGATTGTACCAGGGGCAATGTTTAATTTAATCGAGATTTAGACCACGCTTTATATACTTCACCATAAAGTCCTTCCAGAATATTAATTGTTAGTCCTGTCGGTATGATTACTTGTTCTCCAGATGGTATAGTGATGGTCTGATTTGATTGAAGTGGAATGCCCTTTGACTTATTAATCTGAGTGGGTAGTGCTTTTATCTTTGACCACGCTTTGACATACTCAATCGTGACAACTCCATCCTTGTAGGCCAGGTTATGAATAGGCTGAATTTATTTTTTGCAACTGCCCTATCCTGGTTATAATAAAGTGGAATATCCTGTCCAATAATGGTGAGAGTATCGTCCTTATGATTGGTAATAACTCCATATCTTCTTAGGAAATCAATCCCGATTAGGATATCATAGTTTGTATTTGGCAACACTGTGGCAGGTGCTTTTACTATAATGGATCCAAATCTGAGTGATAGGGTACTGTATGCGCCCAGCGATTTAGTTTAATGCGCTCCAGTTGTTTCATATACTTGACAGTGAACAACATTGGGCACAATTTTAAGTTTTTTAACTTTTTTGTGCTGAATATATTGATAGGAGCACCACTATCAATGATGGCCCAAACTCTCACCTTGTTTACTTCTATGTCCACATAAGTACATTCAGAGTAGATTTCAGAGGTATTTATTGTATGAATGCTATGATTGCTGACCATTTCCAGGTGTGACTTCAGGCTTGAGTACGTATCTGAGAAGTTATATGCTAATGGCTTTGTGGAAATAGCTACTTGAACGTTGTTAAACTTAGGTAGGTCGGTCAAACATCAGGGTTGGAGGTCTAAACTCTGATCAATAATCTTCTTTGCGTAAGGTTTTGATACTTCTGCTTGGGCTTCTTTGGTAATTTTTAAGGGTTTAGTTGCTTTTGCTGTGGCCCAATTGATGACCATCATGACATCATTAGCCATGATATGATGGAGGCTATCTTTAGCAACATCTTTGTACCTAAAGAGCTTATCAGGGTCACGTAGAATGGTTTAAAAAACGGTGGAGATAGAGCTTTCTGCCTCTACTCCACCTGCTCTTTTCCTGCATCACTGTCGCTGTTGATTTCTAGAGTAAAGTTGACCCCAGGCTTTTTGTTGGACCGTCTGTAGCATTGTTTAGCAAAATGCCCATTTTGACCACAGTCGTGGCATATAATCAACCAAGTTTCTGTTTTTGATCAATTTTTTGGTTCATTTTTTGGATTTTTTCCCTGGTCAGAGAAAGTGTTGCTTTTTAAACCCAAAAATCGGGATTTTTGCTGGTTTTTTGTCCCAATTAGGGGTATTGAGATTACAGGAATAACTTCTCAAGTAGTTAATAAGCTCTTGGATTTCCAAGATTACATTTAATGCAGGCAACATGACCTTGTGTAGTTCATAGAAGAGCATAATTTGTGCTCCATTGCAATCTTGGCGTCAAACTTATCTATTGCATTGCACCTATGCAGAACTTGTGCCTCATGGAAGAATCTATTCATAAAGTTCTTAAAAGTCTCAATCTGTTTAAATTTAATATTAAAAGCTCTCTTTTTCGGGTTTTTAATTTCTCAGGCCCTCCAAACTGTTTTATTATTACAAATTCTGGCATCTATATAGGACCAATCATCACCCAAATATGGCATAACGAGCCACAGCTATTGGCATTGAGTGAGTTAATCAGTGCCAATCTTTTTTCATGGTCTGATGCTTCTCTAATTGCTTTTTCAAATAACTTGAGGAAAGAGTAAACGTTTCCATCCTTATCAAACTTTAATAAATTCAATGGTTTGAAGTCATATCGCCTTGTTTTGGGAATAGGGGTTGTACTTCTTCTTGAACGTTTGAAATATCATCGCCCATAATTGGCCCTCTTTCCTGTTGGGAAGTATTTGGAGTCAGGATTGATGCTAGGACTCTAAGCATAGAACGGATGTTTGAAATATCAGTTTCTGCATTGGTGTCAACATCCAATGATTCAATCTCATGATATTGCTCCAAACTACTGGATTCTGACGCCTGAATATGGCTCTTATTTAATTCCAAGGCTGTTTTTTGGCCTGATAAGCGGAGCTTTTTCCTACTTCTTTTTGTCAAAGTTAAGCAAATTGGCGGCCTTGCTGTTTGAGGGATTCAAATTCTTTTTTATGTTTGTTGTGCTACTCTTTGAAAAAGCTATATTGGTTGTTAAGCTTTTTATATCTTTGTCCATACTGTCTCCTCAGGAATTTGCAGTTGATAGCTGCATTCTGAGGTCCCAATTTTCCTAAGTAGTTTCAGTATTTCTAGCCTGCAATCTTGACACCACAGTCAAAAGCTTAGAAAATTCCTCTTTGACCTGAGCATCATTTTATCCCTATTCGGGATGGCTGACTTTGCTGCAAGGTCCCCAAAGTTTTTGTTGATAGTTTCCAGTTCAGCCCAAACATACTCTTCAAATTCATCACTTTTACACATAACTCTAGGTGATTTCTTTGGCCCGCATGCATGTATGGTAAGTCATTCTGATTGAGACAATAGGTAATCTGAATGGCTTTCCAGCTTTTGACAGCGGTTATTCATAGTTTGTACCCATTCTTGTGATAACCATGGCGGGCCAGAACTTCTGCGTCTATTTTAGGACACCTTTGTTTAGAAGCTCCTCAAGGGTGTTTAATCTCCCATGATCTTCATTGGAAAGTCTCGTATTGTCAACAATCGCCTTTCAGACTTCAGCAAAACTGTAATTTAGCTTGTCCAGTAGGGCATTTCAGGAAGATTTCCCCCCTTGCACACGGTAGATTTCCACGATTTCCAGATTTTGTCTAGCAATTATTCTCTGGGTATGCTTAATTGAGGGCTGAACAAAGCTAACCAAGAATTCATTAGTTGCTTGACTGTTGGTGAGACATTTTTGGCAAAGGATGCCATGGTAGCATCGCGGTACTTCATATATATCTCCATCTTAAGTTCCTGATCCTTAAGATATTAGAACAGGGACCATCTAGTACTAAAAAAAGATATTAGAACAGGCCAAAGGAGGGATCGATTTGTGAAGTATCAATCTTAAAACCCTGATATAGGGTATCCAGCATAGCTTTTACGTTTGCAGATTTAAGTGCAATTGGGCTGGTTGCATCTGCATGAGCTCCCACTGTGATAAGATCCAGGGAGTAGGAGGTACCCGCTTCTGAGCCATGGTGGTGGTATTGAAATATTCTGAGAGTTCCTTATTGCTGGTTTCCATCTTATTGTCACTTTCGCGTCTGGCCAATTCTGCCAGGAATTGGTCATGGGACTCCATTTCAGAGAATGTAACCAGTTTTGAGTGAGCACAAGTTGTCAAAATCTGAGGATTGATCACTTGGAAATTGGTATCCTTCCATCTATTCAGCCCAAAGTTCCATATATTTATCCTCAATAGTGACTACAGGATTCGAACCATCTATTAACTCACTAGGCTTATTAAATTCGCCTCAACTCTTCTGGCTGATTTTGGGCATAATTTTTCCTTTGTAATTGAGAACTTCATCCAAGGCAGGATTAAATACAAACTGGGGATTCGGTCCTACCAGTTTGTTGACTCTTCTCCAAAGTTAGTATTCGGGATAAAAAATCAGGAAAAGGATAAAATAAATATAACTTTATTATAAGCTATTTATTTGATAATGGTCATTAGGCCAGGCACCAGTATTTATAGCTCTAGGGCATCTCCTGGCCACATCCAGCACAAAATTTCAACAGCTATTTTGCCACTCAGTTCAGCCTATGCCTGAAACCTTTTCCTAGGTTCATTGGTGGCAAAATACTCCCAAAATTGGGAGGATTTCAGCTGCAAAAATTGCAATAAAAGCATGCAAAGTTGTCCTAAGATCTTTAGGATTTCAGTTTTGTCATACTGCTGACGTGACATACCTTCTGTGAAATTTTGGCCTCAATTGAAATAAATGACGCACCCTTAATTTGGGATTTCAGCAGGCCTCTTCCTTGGTAGCCTTAAGTAACCCCCTATGGGCAGTCCACATAAGTGCTATTATGCCTATTGCGCGTATCAACATACAAATTTCACCCTCAGGCGGAAAATTGATCCGTTGTTCATTCGTTTTATTGTCCATGGGACTTTTAAACATAACTTTGGGTCATCCCCGTATTATTTTGCATACGATTGAATGGTTTGTGTTTTGATAATTGGGACCAATTGCCTAGATTTGATGCATCAGAATTGGCCATAAAATGCAAGCGTATTCAGGCTGAGCGCCTGATAAATTACTTAATCAAATTGACATTGAGATAATTGGCCCAAGTTGTATAGTTGCAATAGGCATTAGTTCAAGCGTTGGAAGGATAATTGGCCCAATCTAATGGTTGTTGAAGGTTTTGAGTCAACCACTAGAATCTGACAAGGCCCACAAATGGGCCATGGACATGTAAGTATCACTTGCGGCCTTCTTATTACCCCAGCCAAATCCAGGAAGACATGGAGGAAATTTCCTGATCCAACCAATCAGAACAGTTGACCCAAAACAAAAAAAACACAACATGAAACTCCAAGTGACACCAATAAATTGAATTTAGACGGACAATTAAGCTCCACCATTGGCGCACAGGCGGGACTCACACAGTTGCAAACCAAGCAACCATGGAGAGCAACCAGCACACCACAATAGGCCATTATGAGATGCTGGCAGAAGTGACCAACTCAAGCTCACTCAGGGGTAAGACCCACGCAAAATCAGCAAAGGGATAAAGATTGAACAACCAACAGGTGGGACTGATCCAGTCACCTGGAGTCAATACCAGAAATGGGTAGTAAGGGATATGGCTGGATGGCCCTCCCAACCTCTTCTGAGGCGCCACAGGCACCTCAGTGTCCATAGGGACGTTAAACATTGCTTGAGCCATGGTTCAATCTTCCCAAGCCAACATGCTGGACTTCCCGTGGAAACCCCTGTAGATATCTTGGCCATCCAAAGAACCCACTGTCTGCAGGGGGAAGAGCAAACCTGGTCAGTCAGGGTCTAGCCAAACCCAATCAGTATGGACATCCCACAGTGGGATGGTTGTCTGTAATCGTATAAAAGTTAAAAATAATAAATTTAATCTTCTATTTGTATGGCTACGTCCTGGTTGCGACAATCTTATACCAGGACAACACAATCTTGATAGATACATCTATGCACCGTGCACCACAGCTGAGAGGAAGCAATTCCTCAAAACTAAATCAATACTTGCCCTCCTACCAGAAAAAAATTTACTGGGCCACTTCAACAGTTAGGCTGACCCCATCTAGGACCAATGTCCTAAGTCTAGGGAGTATCCCCGGGGAACATTGAATTCCATGCAATGAAGGTGTCCCTCAGCCTACATGATGCCCCCTGGGTCACCACTCCTCCCCCACATGACTAGCCCCAATGTGCGCGTGGGAAAGCTCATCTCAATGAGACGCATCAACTTCATTCTCGCACTTAAACCCACTTCTTGACCTTCTACAACTTCTTGACTGTAAAAATAAATTTCTCCAACCATTGACTCATTTTTGGTGCAGCTTTCACCATTTTTCACTCCCGCACAGGAGTTTCCTGGAGGAAGATCATCCATTCAACGTAAAATTTCCCAAGCTATCTGACTATGTCAAAAACAAGACTACAAACCACAAATTTGCAACTATATTTACATTGGACCCCATTGCAACAGGGCAGATCTTAAATTCAGAATAACTGGTAAATTTGTCATCTTGCCTTACGTAAGTACATCGCTGACACAGCCACAATCAGGCGTACCTTAGTGGAACTGGACCACCTCAAGCTCAACAACCCAAAGTCTGGTTACAGCCCCAAATGGGGGCGTAATTTGCGGAAACATCCGCCCTCCTATCCGCTCTCATCTTTAACATTAGCATATAATCAAAGTGTCAAAAAAGGTAAGTTTATAAAGGAAGGTGAAACCTGCTTGTTATACTTTTCCACCAATTTTACTCCCACAGCAACCAGCCCGCATGCACACAGGTACATAAAGGTGATGGCACCGTGGCAACCAACCCAGCTGATGTCAAGGCGGAAGTGCACCTTTACTACACAGAACTATACCATGACACCCTAACTGATCCCTAAAAATTAAAAACTTTATACACAACTCCAGAATCTAAAGCACACCGCTAGACCATAGTTTTTTTAATTTAATTACACAGAAGGAGCTCTGGGACCAGTCTGTGGAGTACCGCTTAGGAACTGCCCAGGGCCTGATGAGAATCAATATGAATATAAAAAAAAACTTTAAACAAATTGCCACCTCCTCTTGGCATCAATGAATCAGTGCTTGCTATAGCCCATCTCCTACCTGGTGGGCAGGACTCCTATGTAATAACCCTGTCAAAAATGGGCGACAAACTGGACCTGGCCAAAAGATGTCCAATTGCACTCTCTAACACAGACACAAAAATTAGGACTAAAATTCTAGCCACCAGACTAGGCGATATAGCCTCCAAATTCTTGTCTCCCAACCAGTTTGGGTTCATACCAGGACGTTCATTCTAGAACAATATAAACTCTGTCGCGAACATATGCTAGTCCAAAGCAACTGGAGCCCTGGTATTCCTAGACCAGGAGAAGTCATATGATCATTTTAGTTGGCCATACTTGAAGGAATGCCTGAGCGCCTTCAGGATTTCACCCAGACCATTGACTAGGCAATGCTCCCAACACAGTCCGCATCCATGGCTGTCTGCGACCCTAGCTTTCTAACTGACATGACCACACATTGCAGAGGGCTCAAGCAAGGGGACCCCCTCAGACTGCTGCTGTACAACTTCAGCATATATCTTCTCCTTCACATCACTGACTAACGCCTCATGGGCATCACTGCACAAGGCCAACCAGCAGTCAAGATACTGGCCTATGTAGACAACTGCAGGACATACATAGCAAGTAACAATGATGACCGGCAATCTGAGCGCACCCTGAAGGGGTATTTCAATTATAGCAATGCATCACACAACAAAAAGGATACGGAAATCATCCTTTTAGGCAAGTACACTAACAACTGGACCACGACAACCAAGCCACACAAATACTCACAAAGAAGCAACCTATTCATCCTGAACTTCACATCATCACTCTCAGCAAACCCTGTCCGCCACCTTGGGATGTGGCTTGAAACAGGGGGGTATTCCAATGAGACAATTGTGAGCAACCAACTACAATGGATGTCCAACCGCATCGCCTCTCTTAAGGGAAGATCACCAGAACTAATGGGGCAAGTAAAGGCTGCCAATTCAGTTATCATCTCAATTCTGTGGTTCCATGCCCATGCAATCTCCTTCTTACCCTCGCTCATATCCTAAGTCCGCGCCCTAATTCAAAGAAGCTGTGACCTGGGTCCCGATCACCTGTACATGTGGAGACGCTCTTCAGCTTGCGCTCAAGCAGTGGAATGGGCCTAATAGACTTTGGGACCACGCCAACCGCATACTGGGCACATGGATAGAGGAAGTCCTAGACCCAGACTTTCCACATCAAAAAAGTTCTAGAGCAGCGAGGTCAAACATTGCACAGGCACTCAAACTACCCAACCCCCATAACCCGTTCAGCTTGCTCACATATCTCTCAAACTTCCCCAATGCAGTGGGCCCACACAGAACCACCCTCACTCCAAACGCCTCCTCCACACTGTCTGGAACAAGGGATGAATGGTAAAAATAACAGGCACTAGTCAGGGAAGAAAAAAGCCTAGAGCAAACTTTGCGCCAAGGAAACCAGACCAACTCCAGAGGGACATAAATGCTAAGGTCCCTGCTATTGCAAGAATTGACTATCTGGATGCCTAGGGCTCCTTTACAACTTCACAACACAGAAGACAATATAGAGGCCACACATCATCCAATCCTCCAGCCATGGGAAAGAGCAAACACCTGTTGTTGACTCAGATGAACCTACAGGAAAGAAGACTGTCTGACTCTTCATGCGACATGTGCAGTGTGTGGAGGGGATGGCACCCTACACCACCGCCTTGAACTCCCGCCATCTAAATCCATATGGTTTGAAGTCACACATCTACTCAAAACCCACAACAATAGGGTGCTGTCAATCTCAGAAGCCTCCTCACTCTCCAACTCAACTCACCCATAACACCCACGCTCCACTCCTCATAGTCGGTATTGCACTGTGGACCATAACATAGTATTGCTGGATGTGTAAGTTTTTAAGATTTACTCGCTTAGATAATATACTTTTGCTCCAATAGTCAGGAAGAGTTTTTTCCAATATATCCTTGGTTCTGCTATTTGTCTTATGGTTTTTCCTAGCCGTTCTGAAGCTCACAAAGCTAAACAAAAAATTCTTGACTCTTCTGGTCTCTTCTAGGTATTTTTCCCCTTTAATTGGGAACTCTCATGAAGCAGGTAATAATGACAAGCTCCTTTAAAGCTTGTCTACAAAACTTAATATGAAGATAGAATTAATATAAGACAAAACTAGACTAAAATATGATTATATGGAAAGATGATTATTCTATTTCAAGGCCAGACGCTGGTATATTATATTTATAAGGCATCTCCTGGCCATACTAATCTATTAAATAAGTTCATTAAAGCCATGTTAATCCGCTATGATTATGGCTTTGGTTATTAAAAATCCCCAAGTTAATTTGGCCTTTGAATATTATTTTATTGCAATAATTTCAGTCCAATTAGAGGCACTACTACTCATATAATCAGGAAGTTTTTAGGCGTACTATTAAAACCTCAGAGGTGTATATCTGCCTTTTAACCTGCCCAAATAAATATTGGCATACAGCTGAAGAAATACAATAAATATGGAAAAGAATATATGGGATTTGAATAATATGCACCCCTAATTGGGACGTCAGCAGGCCTTTCATAAGTGCTAGGTACTCCCTATTTGGGCCATCCATGTGAAAGTACTATCGCGCTAATTACTAAGATTAACATACCTAAAATCTAGTATTTATTAATTGTAACTGCATTAAATACAAAAAAACAATTAAGTTTGTGCCATAAACCCATTTGATTCACTTAAGTGGGTCCCATATTCAACCACAATAATAATATCATAGCTATTATTAACTACAATAATCAGGTTGTTTAAATGTAATAAAGGCAGTTTTGAGGTGAATCTGATATATCAGATTATGCATAATAAATTGGGAAGGATCAAAGGATTCATCAATGGGAGTGATCTATCAGCATTGCTTGTTTTTTAAAGGGTTTATATTCTGAGTCAACCATCAAAATCTAACATTTCCCCCACTTAAATGGAATATATGCCCTAAGTTTCCCAAATTTTCGTCAATGTCTGTAAAAAGTACCTCTTCCACATGTTGTAATTTTATCAATTCTCTTGACCCCAAAAAACGTCGTCAGTTTAACCAATTGAATAGGATTATGCATATGCATATGTACCTAGGTTCCCATTGGGAGTCAGAATTAGCTCATCTTGTTCCTGTGCTAACTTTAATGACATCTACTTGGCCTGAAACAATTGTCATGGAGGAGGTTATTTCAGCCATCAAGATTAATCAAGTATCTGCTAATTTACAAAATTCAGTCACGTTCTTCAGCAATCTCCCAGTGGACACTCTTGGCCACATTTTTCCCATTAGATTCAAATTTCTCGCATCAGTCTCTTTTTTAGGATGGTGACCTTCTACCGGAGTTCATCTTCGCCCTTAACCATTTTCTGATGTCTTGGGCCTATTCTACAACAATGGCTCATCAAATTTTCCGCGTCAAGATCAACTTCTTGAACAAACGAAGGCTGAATATGAGCAGCTTTTTAACCCCATTTGTCTTATTCTGGCTAAGATGCTACCATATGGCCTCAAGATTTCGTCAAGTTGACGCCTTCTTGGAGGAAGTTTACAGTTACTCATCTGTGCTGCTTGGGAGTAGGCCCAATTAAGCTTTAACCCTTAGGACTAAATACCCATGATTTTCAGGATTTTCATTTCCACTCATCCGTTTGGGCAGCCTTTGAGGCTTTGCACCAAGATATCGTGGACGGCTATCTGTCAAGGATGGCCTTACTCTTTGAGCGTTATTTTATATATTAAATTGGGACTATAACATCCTTGCAGGCCAGGATAAAAAACAAATTTGACTATTTTATTGGCCTTTCCACTTGTGTTATAGTATAGCGGGATGCTCTGCCCCATGATGATGAGCATATTTTCTTTGTGATTCATGAAAACACCAAATCATTTCAAGGAATCAGTCCAAATCAGGATGTTGTAGCTCAATTAGCAATACTATGTGTCAAGAACCTGTTATGACTGGACAATAAGCCCAAAATAGCCACGGCAGATTGGCTATAATCTGCTGACCATAATTTATGTTTACAATTTGTTGAGCGCCTTGAGATGAGGCGATATTAGGTCACGTTGGGTAATTGTTAGATCATTTCCAAATAAGGCAATAAGGCGATGTCAACATTAGAGAAATAATGTATAGATCACCTCAAACTAAGGCAATAGGGATTTTGACTGCCATACTCTGTTGGAGCCAAATGAGAATATGGTGGAATCAAATAGTTTAAGCCAAGGGAGTGGTATCATCCAAAGCTGCTGATATAAGCGAGATGGGGCAATTGAAGGAGGAGGATTGTTAATAGAAGCGAGAGAGCATAACAGAGAGTATCCAATGTATTTATTAGTTTAAATAAATTGTTGTGGGGCAATTGCTTCATATCTATTATATTTTAGTGTGTTCCAAGGACTGGCAATATCCATATCATCCATCTGAGTGCTCAGTGGGTTTGACCCTGTGCAAAATCCCCTAGCATATCTCAACTATATCGCAAAAATAATACTATGGCTGGTGCCATCACTACAGTGGATCCAAAATGTAATGGAAGCATGCTGTTGGTCCCAAGCAACTTAGTGTTGTGGGCTCCTTCTGTGCCATAATATTGACAGTGTGCAACTTCAAGGCGTAAATCTTCATTTTCTTGACTAGTTTGGTGTTGATAATGTTGATAGGTGCCCCACTATCAACAATAGCCAAAACCCAAACCTTATTCACTGAAATATCCACATATTTACATTCAGAGTAGGTATTGGAATCCTATATAAAGTGAATCTTAAGGTAGTTGTTTAGTTCAAAGTGGGACTTCAGACTTGAGCGAAGCTATATAAAATTCTCTGCTAAAGTCTTAATGGGTATGGCCACTTGCTCGTCATGTAATGTGAGTAGATAGGATGAACATTTAGGATGACTATTTAGCCCTTGATCAATGACCTGTTTGGCATATAGCTTTGATACTTCAGCCTGAGCTTCTTTGCAGACCTCTAGCTTCTTTAAATCATATACGTTGGCTTAGGTAGTAACCATATAAACATCATCAGCCACAATGTGGTGCAGGCTATCCTTGGCCACTTTGTCTTCCAAAAAAAAGCTTGCTTGGTTAGATGGAATTTGTGTTAGGGCATTGGTGGAAGTAAAGCATTCTAACTTTACTCCCCCTGCTCTTTTCCCGCTTTTTCATCATAATTATTGTCAAGAAATCTATAATGACTAGATGATAAGTCAACAGAATTACCAGCGGATTACTGGTTAACTGTTGCGGTTAGGACTATATAATTATTATCAAGTATCCAAGTTGATAAAGAAGTTGAACTTGGAGTATAGGAGGAATTCTGCTGAAGTTATAGTTATTAGGAAGTTAAGAAATGTTAGTGTACGATGAATGATTGGTAATCACCCCAAATTAGGCAATTGTGAAATTAATAACTGATGAACTTTGCCAGAACCAATGAGATACAGCAGAACAAATTACTAAGCCAAGAAAGTAGTATCACTTTAGTCGCTGAGATATAAGTGAGATGAGGCGATGGAAGAGGGTGGTGGTTAGTAAGAAGAGAGTGAGCGAAATTGGAAGGATCCTCTGAAGATATTAAAGTAAATAAAGAAGTGACATAGGGCAATTGCTCAATATTTATTAAAAATTTTATACGTTTTAAAATTTATTGCGGGGAAGGCCTACCATGGGACGGACACTTCCAAATATGACTCAGACGAGACAAAACTTAGTACCAGGTGAGGCACCCCAGAGAAGCGATGCTATCTCTTGTTGCCAGCGGGAACGCCACTTATGGGAAGGGGAGGGAACGTGTGTAGGGGGCGTAGCCACTATTGTGCACGTGTGGAGGAAGGGGTCTGATTTGATGAACCAGACTGGGAACCAGGAGGAGACCAGCTGCCGGCGACGTGGTGGGAGATATCCAAACATCCACGCTTGAAAGTGATCCACCAAATGAGACCAGAATCTGTGGACAGCTTCAGGGAGGGTGGGGATGGATCCGGCGATGGCATCCAAGACAATCGTGTGGATAGTCCACATGGCGATTTCAACCACCAGAGCATGGAGGGAGGGTGGAAGGGAGGATACCATGGAATTAGCAAACAAATCTCTTGACAGACTGAAGGGATGTGCCTGATCCTGGCCTAGTAGACGTTGGACTTCGCGCCATATTACTTTAGAGGTGGGGCACTTCTCCAGGCGGTGAAACAGCGTTCCATACTGGCCACACACGACACAGGATGAGTGTAAAGCATTAGAGCGCTCAGCTGTACGATACACCCGCCTCAAAAAATTTTATTACGTTGATTTGAGGACAAAAATATACATATCGTTAGTCCTTTTGCTCAGTAGGCGTAGCCCTGTGCAAAAACACTTGGGTATCCTTGCTATTACACTTATCTTATAAAAGTGGTGCTCACTACAGTGGGCCATTGATTAATTATAATAAATAAAAAATTCTTCATTTGTCAGACATGATCTGACAGGCTTGCTTTAACAGATGACCTTCGCGCCAAGCTGAACCCAGTGGATATGAGGAACTCAAACTTGCCCTGGGCTCTGTGCTCAAAAGGCAGGATGAGCTTCTTAAATAATTTTATATTGATAAACTGCCTCCATTCAATTATGGTAAAAATATTTATGGGTTCTTCAAGCGATTTTAGTATGCAATGGAAGGAGCTTCAGATCGGCTTAAAACATAACTATTAATATCCACCTTAGATGTCAGAAATGCTGACCAAGTCGCTTGCTACCTTCCAAGCAGTTCCATTACATACCAGAAATTTAAGGATAAGGTGCTGTGGTTGTTTGGGGGTACTGCAAAGATGTCACAATAAAAGGCAGACAACTTGACCATTGAATTCAAGTGTAATGAGACCCTTACACATTTTCTAATTGGTTTACTGAGGAAATTCATGTGTTAATTGGGGCATGGACTATATCCAATTCAGACGTGTGCATTACAATAACCTCCTCAGTGAAGACATACTATGAGCTGTACAATCTTATGGCTTTGTATTTAGAGGAAAAGTTGCCCTGCTAAAAATTGTTTGCATTTTGTGCCATCTATCTGCTACCTTTTCTCCGCCCACTACAGAGCAGAAACATACCTCATCCATTTCTGAACTTTCTTATTTTGAGAAATTACCCTTTTTGCTCAAAGTTTGCGTAGTAATCCCTAGCCTTATTGTCCCTACATGCCTCAACCTTGATTGAGTTTCCATCAACATTCACTTATCAGACTGGATTTATTTACACCAATCAGTTCCAGTCCAACCTTCGGTGTGGGCCACCTTATAAAAATCATGGAAGAAGGCCCTATGGGTCAATTGTTATATATGTGGTTGGTTGGGGCACCAGTCATGGGGCTGCACCACCCATCTGGTCCGTCACATACAGCAGGAGCAGTGCTATCAGGGAAAAGGCAAAGCGGAGTAGAGATGGGACTCTCTACCTCCGCTATTACATCCTCAAACGTCCCACTTGAACCTATCCAAGTACCTGCATTGGACTTCTCTCATTACGATGATACATTCCTATATCAGAAGCTGATTTGAGGGGTGATTGTAATAATTTAAGTGCAGAATAATGACACGGCGCAAGATGGACCCCAGGAGCAATCAAAGACTTATGCCTGTCAGATGTTTGACCATAATTCTACAGAGGAGCAAAAACCATCCTCTGATGCATCACTTTTATAAGTGGTGAGTGCTGCCATCTCTGTGGACGATATTGTTAAAGAGTACCTTAAAGTAGGGAGGGTATTATAGGTTTTCTGAGAAGAATAAAACCGTTAAATATCAATGTTTTATAAAATCATAATTCTTCCTATTCTGAGTGTACCTACTGTGACATAGTCGTTGCAAAAACCCGTGTCTGCCCTATACAGATACAGGTGCCCCAGTTAACATATTGTCCACAAAGTTGGTGGCAAAGTTGGCATTAAAGCCTGACGTGGAACATCAATGAGTATATGGGACTGCAGGTTCAGAAAGCACGCTCTCTGGGGAGTGTACAGCGCGCTACCCTTGTGGTTTGGGTCAATAGTTATTGTAGCCCCATAAATAGTGCTACCCAACAGTACTTTCAGTCTGTTAAATGGAACTGCTTTCCTGAGCCACTTTATGGCTGTCATTGATATGAAGGTGGAGACCTTCATAATACTGGTTCAGTGAATCCCACTATACTTTCCCTCCAATGGAGCGCCAAAGGATCTGGTGCACATGGGTCATAACAACCTGGCCTACAGTGATGGGGTGATACTGGTTCATTATCATCAACTAAAGGGAAAGACTCAGACCCTTCCACATCAGATTTACAAATATCAAGGGCTGCCTCTCAGAGCAGATGGGCCGATGTCCATCCCCTCCAGTTACCAAGTAATAATGAACACCAAATTGGTAGTCAAAGTGCAGATGACCTTATGGGGAAGTTATCAGCCTTTATCAGCGATTGCAGTTTGAGCTCCACGTGGCTCCAGGCATACTACTTCCGTATCATGGGGAGATCAAGGTTTTGCCAACAAAATTACATAATTAACCAATGAAAATCTATTGGCAGCAAAGAGGGGTGTATTTACACTTGACCCCAGTTGAGGAAGTCCTTCAGTTCCATGAGTTTAGGTCACTGGATATATTTTGTTTACCAATCAATTCACACCAAGGCATAAAGATGGTGGTACCGCATGAAATTTTAGCTGGTTTAATGGAAAATCAGAAGGATCATGCGATATCTTTATTTGAAAAGTATAAGGAGATTTTTGCTGTTGAGGACCACAATTTAGGGTGCGCTAAGGGGGTGTTACATTGATTGAACACTGGGGATCATCTCCCCATCATGTTGCAGTCAATCCGCCAATTGAGGGCAGCTGAGGAAGTAGTAACTGAGGAATTTGAGAAGCTTCTGAAGCAAGGAATGCTTAAACCTATTTTAAGGTCCATGGGCTTCGCCCATTCTTATTATAAAAAAGAAGGATGGTACCAACCAGGTAGCAATAGACTACTGGAAGCTTAACAGCATCACCAAGAAAGACTTGTATCCCTTGCCATGGATTGATGATGCACTGAATCGACTAGGCGGATCCCGTTACTTCTCAGCAATGGACCTGATATAAAACTACTGGAAAATTGATTTGCCTGTGGTGGAACAAGAGAAATGCGTCATTATCACGTCCAAGGGGCTTTTCCAATCGACACAATGCCACAAGGGCTGTGTAATATCCCAGCCACATTCCAACGGGCCATGGTTACATTTCACAGTGACCTAAAATTTCATGCATCATCGTGTACCTTGACTATATCAATGTATTCTCTCACACGTTTTCTGAGCACCTTATTCTTTTGGAGGAGGTATTCCGCCAGTTGGCGGATGCTAATATCAAGATCAAGCCCCAGAAATGCCACTTTTTCAAGGACCATCTGGTGTACCTTGGGTTTGCAGTAGATGCAACAGGGCTAAAACCTCAACCTGATATGGTAGAGGCTATCCTAAAAATGGCTACGCCCACCAGTAAGCGTGACATTCAGGTATTTTTGGGAATGATCAGCTACTACCGGTGCTTCATCACTAAATTTAGCTGTATTGGAGGTCAACTGTTTGAGTTACTAAAGAATGATGCTGCTTTTGAATGGACGGAATGGTGACGATGCTCCTTTGATACACTCTAAATGGCGCTGATCAGTGCGCCAGTGTTACGCTATCCCAATTTTGATAAAGAATTCATTGTTCATATTGATGCCTTTATTTCTGCTATGGGGGCGGTCTTATCCCAAAATGTTGATGAGGGAGAAGAGCACTCCATTGCATACTGCAGTCGTAGCCTAAATTGCCATAAACGTAACTATGCCATAACTGAGTGGGAGTTCTTAGTAGTGATCTACGCATATAAGCAATTCAGAGTTAATTTCATGAAGTTAAGTTCAAAGTCATAATGGACCATGCTTCGTTATGCTGGTTGTAGAACCTCAAGGAGCCTGAAGGACGTTAAGCTAGGTGGGCCCTCAAACTGCAGGCTTTTGACTTTTTTTCCTTCTCTGACTGGGAGCAAACACCAGAACACTGATTGCTTGTTGAGGCTACCAACTATTGTAGCTACATCATATCTGAGTTATATCATGTGACAAGATGATCAGCGGAAAATACAATGATGAGCCGCAATAAGTCATCAAGGCATTTAATAAAATGTGAGACAATACTTTCCAGCGGATTGGTGAGTTGTACAAGCGGATCAGCAATTTAACAGTAAACTTCCCATGAACTCATCGTGGACTAACATTATCATGAGTGCACATAGTGCAATTGGAAATGTTTTTGTGCGCAAGACGTTGGAATTATTACGCCCTCACTATTATTGGGAAAGCCTGAGCTTCAACATGCTGGAAACAACATCATGATGCCATCAGTGCCAAGCGGAAAAGCTGTTCCACCATAAGACTTCGTACCAGTTAGTGAAACCACGTTTTGCTTGGCATAAAGTTTCCATTGATGTCGTTGGCCCTCTGCCAATGGGAGCTAAGAGGTTAAATTACAATCTGGTGGCGATTGAATACTTGATCAGGTGGGTTGAAGCACAGGCAATATGAGATTTGGGGGCGTTTACTATGGCTAAGTTTGTAATGGAGTGTATAAAGCAGCGCGATGTCTGCCCTCAGTTTATCCTTACAGATAATGGAACTAATCTTACCTATCACATTCTACCCAAGCTCAACAAAATGATAGCCATCTGAGGGGTTCTAACAACTCCATATCACCCCAAATCTAACAGAATGGTCAAACGGGCCAATGTGATGTGGTAAATATACTCTGAAAGCTATTAATAAATAGACCCCCAATTTGAGCACCCTCTTATCTACTGCTGTGTTCTCCTACAATATTAGCTACCACTTGGCAACAGGGGAGAGCCCTTTTCAGCTTCTATATGGATGGCACCCGCTCTACCTGCGCTGCTATGTCTGCATGGAAGATAATGGTGGTATGGATTCTCACCGCTATCTAACACTCTAACGAATATGCTGATAAAGTTAAAATCTTAAGTGACTCATTCAGATTGGCCAAATTTAAACCAGGCTGCCAATAGGTACAGCATAGTGGGCTAGCTCAGTTCAAGGAAGGGGATATTGTTCTATTCCATGATCAGCACAGGTTTTGGCGGAAGCATAAGCTAGCAAATAAATAAATTAGCCCTTTTGAGATAATAGAAAAAAACAGGTGTTGATGCCTATACTTTCAAGGATCCAGCGGGAGGTTGGATTATCATCTAAGTGCACTTGAAGTCACTTTGAGAATATAAACAGTAATAGAGTTAAGTAGAAAAAAAAGTAAAAAAATCATTATCATCATCATGTGGACATCTAAGCTAAATTTATTGATGTCAGCGATCAAAATCTTCCACTAAGATGTCTTCTTCTTTTTGCTCTTTTTCTGCTTCTTATGGTGAGTCTTGCGCTTGGATTGGTGGGACCCACATTTCTTATTTTGTCACAGTGGTGGTGGCACAGATTCACTGGACCCTTCATAGGAAGGTTGTGGGGGCGGAAGCTGCCAAGTTGAGGGTGAGGGAATTGGTGACAACTTTGGGGTCGTTGCGCCAGCTAATGGAGAGGAGGATGGGGCGGCGGAACTGGAGGAGGATGATGGACTGGGGACCCAGGTTAACATGCGACGTTGTGATAGCTCATCTGACTACTTAATATCAAAATGAACTCACTCTTGCGCTACTAGGAGCAAAACCTGCAACCACATGTGCTGATGCTCTTGAGAGATCAGCGTGTACCCAAGAAGAGGGAGATGGAGGTGTAAGGGCAGGAGCACTGGAAGTTGAGTTCCAGCTCAAGGGAAAAGGCCGCGCCCAGCACCAGACAATCTATGAGGAAGTCTTCCATGCTGGGATAGCCAACTGGGAAAGGAGCAGCTGCTATAAATTCTGCCCAATGGGCACACTCAAGGGCTTCCTGAAGCTGGTCCATCTCTGACCTTAACTCACCTGCGGGATGAAAAAAGATCATATTGCCAAGAAGAGCCATGATGAGGAGGTTAAGGGACAGGTCATTGGCGCTAAGGCAGGCAAATGCTGCGGGGACTCCAGATTTCATGCAATTTAACTGATTGTTTTGGAAGTGTAACCTTAGGGACAGAACGTGGGTAGAAGCGTGGGAGAAAGGATCTCACCCAGCTGGCTATCAGCCACCACACAAAGCACAGAATTTGTTGGAAGATAGTACTATGAGATGAGGCTTGGTGGAGGCAGAAGCACTATATGGCTAAAACCATCCACCTGGAGCTGGGCTGTCTTGTTAAAAATAGGCCTCGGCTCTGCTCCCCTCCCCAATGCAACTAAGTCACTATGTCCCCGAAGGGGGCATGCAAGGCAGATAGATGATGACAATTCAAAAAGGGATAAACTCCTTGGCCAGAAGGGGCATGGCTTCCACTTCGGCCTCTCATTTGTCGGCTCAATGAAGAGGGAACTGGGGAAGTGGGATGCAGCCTGGGTTGATCAGATCTTCGTCAAGCCATAACTGGAATAAAGAGTTAAAGTTTCGAGCTTGTGGTCTTTGGTGCATGGTGGGATGCATCGTAGCAATCAAAGAAAAAGTTGTATGCATAGTGTCCAGTCAAAGGGTGGTAATGTCAAGAAATCTATATGACTGGACAATAAGCCAAAATAATTGACAGTTGATTATTGGTTAAACGTCGCAGTTAGGCTTGTATGATTATTATTGAGTATCCAAGTTGATAAGCGAAGTTGACCTTGGAGTATAGGATGAATTCTACTAAAGATATAGTGATTAGACGTTTAAAAAATGTTGGTGCATGATGAGTGATTAGTAATCACATCTAATAAGGCAATTTTGAAATTAATAGTTGATGAACTCTTTCAGAACCAATGAGATATGGCAGAACAAATTACTAAGCTGATAAAGTGGTATCATCTAATTCGCTGAGATATAAGCGAGATGAGCAATGGAAGAGGGTGATGGTTAGTAAGAAGAGTTTGAGCATACTAGAAAAGATCCGCTAAAGATACTAGAGTAAATAAAGAAGTGTCATAGGGGCAATTGCTCCATAACTATTAGAAATTTTATTGCATTGATTTGAGGATGACGATCTTCATATCATCAGTCCTATTTTAAGTGGGCGTAACCCTGTGCAAAAACCCTCGGCATATCCTTGCTATGCCGCCAATTTTATAACAATATCCTTTAGGGTACATTTACCCCAGGATTTTTATCTGCCCGCCTGTAGCACTGACTAGCAAAGTGTCCCTTTCAGCCATATTTATGACAGGTAGGCCCTTGTTGTTGATTATTTTTCTGATTTGTGGGCCAATTTTTTTCCCTGATCATTTGAATTTTTTTTCTTTTAGCCTAGGCATTAAAATTTTAATTGATCTTTGGGCCAATTATGGGCGTCAAGGCTACTTACACACTGTCTCATGTAATCTGTGAGTTCTAAGGCTCCCATGGTTTGATTAAAGGCTGCATTACAACACGCTGAAAGTCATAATATGGTTTGACAACATTTTGCATGGCAATCTTTGCATCAAGTTAGTTTATAGCATTAGATCCATGTAAGAGCTGATCCTCATGGTAGAACCTATACACAAAGTCTCTAGTGGACTCATTCCTCTGGAATTCCATATTGAGCAGACCTGTTTTTTGGGCTGATAGCGTATCTGGACCTCAAAATTGTCATATTACTGCGTTTTTAACATCAAAATAGGACCAGTCATTACCCAGATAGAGTATAACAAGGGCAACACTATGGTTTTGTTGGGATTTGACTGCTTTGACTCAGCCCAATTTGCACTTCCCTACCTCTGATGCCTCTCCAAAAAATCTCTTCGCCTAATAGTAGCACTTTTCTCTGCAATCTAACAAAGTTTTCAAAGGCAAGCCTGCCGTCAACTCCCCACGTGGTCAAAGGCAGGGTGATGAAGATCTTGCTGGCGGAGGACGTCATTACCCTGAAAAAAGTACAAAGAAGACACATCCTATAAATATACGCTCCATTTAACTTATTGAAGCTACGTTTTATCTCCAGTTTGATCTTAATTTCAATTACTTCTAGAGCCTCTGTAGTGAGCTCCTCTCCAGCCATTGGCATCACGATCACCAATTGTATTATAATAGGTCCCTCATCACCTATTTCTAAGCTTACAGCAATTCACCAACCCCTACGTCTAGGACTCCTGGATCATTTCTCTATCAACTCTCTGCAGGACAATTTATACTATATATTTCAGTATGCTTTGGAAGAATGACTTCCCTCAGCTACCTATCCTGACAAAGTAATTAGTTCTTTCTGCCAGGTACTCTCCCAAGCTACCTGGGGAATAAATATATTCACAATGGATGATCCCCGCAAAGACTCTACTTAACCTATTACTGAAATATCCATAGTCACTCTATGGGTAAACTCCAATGGGAACCATAAACCTGAGAACAACGAAAAATTTATGTATTTCCATGCTACGCTCACTATCTCTATTTAGACCCTTGAACGCCAGAAAGATCGCTTTCAGCATAAAGATGTTGCTGATGATATTAGTAAATTACTTTTAGCTGCGCTTTTCCCTGAAGATCGCTCCCATTGCAACAAAGCATCTGCAGTTCTCATTAACGTGTGAGCTCTATATGAATCTGCTGACTTACCCAGCTCTGAGGTAGGAATATATCACACTGAGCGATCTTTGCGCCGGTTGTTCACCCAGCCATTCACCATTTATTTTAAATGATGGGAATCCAACATCAGGAAACCTTGAGACACTTTACCTTGTCACAAGAGTTACATTCCTATCTTTTGGAATTATACAATTCGGCTTCATTGTTTGTAAGAGATAACCATGAGGCCATTCTAGGGAATTTCACCCTACCTATCTCTATTCAAACCCATCTCTATCAACTGGATGTGGGAGTGGCTAGCCTTCTTCAGGAGGAACTAGCTAACTGATTTACTAAAACCACCACAATTTTTGAGAGTCCATTGCAACAAGCCATCACCAATCTCTCAGGACAACATAATACTTTTATTGAGCAAACTTTAGAATAGTTGAACTAAATTAAAACAGCACTTCAACCAGCGTTATAATCTCAGGCATGCACAGAACTCTGGGGCCTCCTGGCCTTGTAGGTCCCCCAGGCTCCCCTGGGGGAGTGGGGATCAGTTGGTCCCACAGGGGTGAAGGGCCCCCCTGGACTTGATGGTGGTGAAGGGCCACCTGGCCCTCCTGGACATGGGCATCCTGGTCCTCGCAGCCCCTCAGGCCTCCTGGTCCTCTAGTCCCCCCAGACAACCTGGTCCCCTTGGCCAGCCTGGGCCCCCTGGTACTTCTGGGCTTACTTTGAATTTACTTTCCCCTCCAGAGGATCCTTCCTAATACAGCCGCCCTCACACTCTAGAACAAGATCATGAAAATATTGCTCAAAGCTTTTGGGTATATCGCTCTGAAAAACCTATTAATTCAAACCTTACTGTTGATGTGATTAAGGGTTAGATAACACTTACCATCTTTATGATCCCCTCACCTCAGGTTTAACCCATCAAAAAGAAAAATTATTAGGTTTTAACAAGACATATATGGGCTCCAATCTGTAATTCAAAATCAATTTCTCAAAATGGGATTATTACCAAATGAACTTCAACAAAAAGCTTCTATTAATTCCTTAATTGCTTAAATTGGAGCTCTGCAAGGTGAACTGAACAGTTTTTGACAACAAGCTGATTTAAATCGAAACCTGTGCCTCCTTCTGAATCAGAGATATCTTAACTTAATTAAACTAGCACAGTGAGCGTTAATGTTATTTTGGACCCCATAGGAACTACTTTTAAACCTTCTTTTAAAGATAAGTTCATCCCTGAGGAAGGAAGTATTGCTTTATTTTTTAAATCTTTAGGCACTATTGAGAAAGCTCCTGACCACCAGAAAGTTAAGTACTTACCCTCTTGCCTTAGTAGATCCGCTCAAGAAATCTTGGTACTCTGCCTAATGTGATGCAATACTTGAGCTGAGGTTAAGGCCACGCTTATCAAGGAATTCCTGTTGTCATATCACTTGGCTATCAGAAACAAGCCTTTATTAGTATTATGTTAGGACGTGGCGCATCCCACGCAGAGTTTGCTTAATTCTACGCTGAAGCTCAAGCGGTGATGACCAATAACCGCCTTACACTTGATTATGCAGTTGTTGCTATCCTGTCCGCTTTAGAGTTTAACCTACAGCTGTATCTTTACATGGCTTCAGTGAAAAATTCTTTACTTCTATCTTAGATATTAAGAAGGCCCTCCTTGAAATTCCTGCCTCTGTAGATACTGCCACTCCTGCTTCTGCTTCAGCTCTCCATCCTCAATTTCATATAATAAACAACAATGAGTCTGGAAGATTGTTCTTGACCCAACAGCACCTATTGTGACCGTCACAACCACACCATTCAGCTTTGCTGGACAAAAATTGCTGATGAAAACGCAAGAGAGGCGTCAACATAGGGTGAGAGGTTCCCTATGCTGACAACTTCACTGCGTCTTAAAATCAATTGGTTCATACCATTTTTGCTGATCTTGTTAGACCTAGTGCTCATGAAGAAGAAACTCCTATTGAGTTTTCAACTGATAATAAACATAGCGATATTTCCTCTTATCCTCTTTCTAAGTCTGCCCCTACAGCTATATAATCTATCCCAGCCCAGTGGAGAGATGGTGACCCTTATTGAAGTGGTAGTCCACAAAGTGAAGGTTTCTCGCTATCATTGACTCTGGTTCCCCTATTAACATTATTTCTTCTAGAAAATTGAAAAAATTAAAATTCAGCCAGATCTTAACCATTCGTTAGAATACAGGACAGCCATACCACATGTGCTCAAGCTATAGGTGCTTACTCTAACTTGCACCTGAAGCTAGGTGGTCTACAGCTCTCTGTCCCTGCTGTAGCCCTGGATAATGATAGCTATGACCTTCTATTAGGCACTGGGTTCTTTATGGAACATGCTGCTTTTAATAACTTCAAGGAAAACTTTATTTCTATATTAGGATACCGCGTTCCATTACTTTTAAATTCTGCTCTTAAGGAATAAGGGAAGCGGAAGTTGAGGATGTGCCTGCTTTAAATCTCTGCCTCAATCAAGCGTTTAAAATATAGTTTGTTAACGTCCAGAGTTAATTTGCCCCCCTCCCGTGGTTGAGGCTGAGGAGTGGATGCCTTTATATTCTCCCCACATCATTACCATAACTCCACAGGCCCAAATCCTGGTGGGCACTGGAATTCAGTTAGTTCCCTCTCTGGATCAATTGCTCAATATTTCTAGCCTACATAACCCATCTGTATTTGAAGCTCTCCCCTGTCCAGGGGTTTTAGATCCAGCCTACTAAGACACTGTCACTGTTATTTTAGCCAACCTCTTTTGGTCCCCTAAATTTGTTGAGCAAAATCACCCAATATTTTATGTTTGCCTCTTGCCTTGTGAACAGGTGATAGGGGTTCATGGAGTTAAGACCCTTCGTGACTTTGGTTTAGAGGAGCCCCCTTATGTTGCTGCAGTGCCCGTGCAAATCAGTTCAGATTTTTCAGCTGAGCAAAAAGCGGCTGCAGAAGCTTTGATTGATGAGTATTTGGATATTACTCCTCAGACCCCCACAATTACGGCTATATAAACTGTGTTTAACACCAGATCAATACTGGAGTTTCTGTTCCTTCCTGCTCTTGACCTTATCAAAAATCAAAAACTGAAGAAGCCAAGGTTACCCTCAAATTAAGGTAATTGCTTGATGCTGGCTCTTTCAATATTTGCGTAGTCCCTGGTCCTCTTCTCTCCTATTGATTAAGAAAAAGAACAGGGGCCACCATGTTGTTATGGACTATCAATGGTTGAATTCTATTACTCGTAAGGACAGCTACCCTTTACCACGCTTTAGCGACTCTTTATGATACTAGTCTGGCTCACAATATTTTTCTGCGATGGACCTAGCCAGCGGCTACTGGAAGATTGATCTCTCCGCTGAGGATCAAGACAAGTGTTCCCCCATCTCTCATGAGGGGTTGTTTGAAACTACCCACATGCCTCAGGGGTTAATCAACGCCCCTTTCACCTTCTTAATGGCTATGGACCAGTTGTTTGGGGACCTTAGATCAGGTGTATGTTAGTATACCACAATGATATCACCATCTTCTCCTGAACTTTTACTGCTCATCTCAATCATCTTTGACAGTGTTCCAGAAGCTACATGAGGCCTCCTTGAAACTGTAACCTTCTAAATGTAAATTCTTGAACGAGAAATGGAACTTTTAGGGCATAAGGTGACGCGGCAAGGTATCCTCCCCATCCCAGATAAGGTCTCTGCCATTAAATGCATAACCGCTTAAAAAATTTACAAGTCATCCAAGTCTTTTGGGAATGGTAGGCTTCTACTGCCATTTTTCTCTTACTTTGCTGACCTTGCCGAGCCCTTAGTTGAACTCCTACACAAAATCGTGCCCTTCATTTGGGCCCTGAACAGCAACAGTCCTTTGATCTCTACGCACTGCCTTCTTATCAGCCCCTGTCTTAATACATCCTAACTTTGAGCAATCTTTTGTTCTCTACACTGATGCTAATGACATTTCTTTGGGCGCTATCCTTTCCCAGTTAGGCACATACCAAATTGAACATCCGGTTGCTTATTTTAGCAAGACGTTACCCAAAGCAGAGCAAAATTTCATGGTAACTGAATGTGAGTGCATGCAGTTTTATCTGTTATAAAACACTTCTAACAATATTTATATGGTAAACATTTTACAATTGTTACCAATCATTACTCCCTACGTTGGCTTTGTCAAATGAAAGATCCTGATGGGAGATTAGCTATCTGGTCCCTCAGGCTCCAAAGTTATGATTTTATATAGTTCACCGAGCTGGCGCCATTCATCAAATGTGGATGGATTATCCCGCCTTCCTATCTTACATGTAGCTATCCCAGAAGAGTTTCGACTTTATGAGCTTCTCCCTTACCCTGGGTTATGGCCTCAAATCTCAATACTTTCAAGAACAAAAAAAAAGAAAATGGCTGCTAACACACATCGATGATTCCCCCCCTTGGGTTGGGACCATCTAGTACTAAAAAAAATGGCTGCTAACACTAAGGTTGTTGATAAAGCTTTAGTAAAACAGGTTGGCACCTTTTTTTTTTAGTACTAGATGGTCCCAACCCAAGGGGGGATTCATCGATGTGGCACCTCTTTTATGCCCTATCTTTGCCCTTCGCTCCATATTAAAAACTATCATGGAGGCTCATGAAACTTTTGGGCATGGGGCTACAAAGGAAACCCTTGAGTGGATAAAAAATCAAATGCTACTGGGAGAATATGGCCGAGTCAATGCATGATGATTTTGGAAACTTGCATATTCTACCCACTCCCAGGATAAGTCAAATCTGCGCTTTAAATTCGAGCTTGTAGCCCCAGGGGCCCCTTTTGATACTTTTATCATTGTTGTTGTAGGGCCATTGCCTGTGGCTGTCTATGACCATCACTATATCATATTACCATCGATCACCTAACAAAGTGAATTGAGGCCACTTTAGTTCCTCATGCTACAGCCAGAGTTACAGCCCTTATATTATATCAGCAATTATTTCTCCATTCATAGTTTCCCATGAGTTCTCTTATCAGATAATGGCAAGAGTTTTATCTCTTCTAAAGTTCAGAAATTAACTTCTTTACTGGGAATAAAGCGCCTTGAGCACGCTCTACCAGCCATTCATGACACCATATCACCCCGTCATTAATGGCTGGTAGAGCGTGCTCATGGCACTTTAATTTCCAATCTAAGAAAGTTGGCCACTTCTGACCCTGTGCATTAGTATAATTTTCTCCATAGCGCCTTGTTGTCCTATTGCTTTAGCTACCACATAAAATAAAAAAAGTCTCCATTCTAAGCCCTATATGGGCGTGAGCCGCTGTTGCCTTCCAGCCTTCACCCTATCCTCAAATCAGCTAATCTAAACAATATATAGCTTACCCTTTGATAATTGATTGATGAGATCATACATATCCAAGCTATGGCTAACGAATCTATAAAAACTACCTATTTTAGAAAAGGAATTCAAGCTAATGAGCGCTGATATATGCTCCCTGAATAACCTTTAGGAGATTTAGTCTTATTATACCACTATCAACCTGGGGGTAGAAACCATAAACCTGCCACCACTTAGTCTGCCCCTTATTGGCTAATACACTGCAGAGGGCCCAAATAATCTATTGCTGCTACTGGTACTGGTATTGTAGTTAATCGCGTCCATAGCCATTTTCTGTGCATGTACCATCCCTCTCAGCATGACCTTAAGGGGGGTGTTTTTGAGATTCAACCTGCTCTCACTCAACCCAATTCGAATTTCCCTACCTCTGATGCCTCTCCAAAAAGTCTCTTCGCCTAATAGCTACACTTTTCTCTTCAATCTAACAAATTTGTCAAAGGAAAGCCTGCCGTCAAATTCCCACATGATTAACGTCAGGGTTCTGAAGATCTTTCCGGTGTAGGACGTCATTACCCTGGTAGAAATAGGATGAAAATACATCCTATAAATATACGCTCCATATAACTTAATGAAGCTACGTTTTTACTCCAGTTTGATCTTGATTTTATTTACTTCTAGAGCTCTGTAGTGAGATTCTCTCCAGCCATTGGCATATCAATCACCAGTTTTATTATAATAGGTCTCTCGCTACCTATTTCTAAGCTTAAAGCAATTCACCGGCCCTTACATATAGGATCCTAAGCGATCCTCACTATTGATTCTCTGTGGGATAATTTATACCATCCATTTTGGTACGCTTCAGAGAAACAACTACCAACAGCTACCCTATCCCAACAGGAGTCCAGGAAATTGATGAGTGATGTATATTTTGCTTATTGGAACATCCTTGCATAGCTTTTTCTAACAATACTAGGAATGAATGTACATTACCATCTTTTCCAAATTTTAACAAATTCAAGGGCCTAAAGTAAGCATGGCCAGAATTGTCCAGAGGAGTTACACTATGTCTGGAGTTCAATCATCTTGGGAAATCCTCTGTTATAAATGGTCCACATTCACAACAATTGTTATCCAGAGTTGGAAAAGAAGCCAAAATTTTGGCATTGAACTAATGTATGAAATATCTGTTTCAACATCCATCTTGACCCCTGAAGACTCTGCTTTCTGTAATTGTTCCAAACTGCTAGATTCGGACTCCTAAATTTGAGTCTTGGTTAGTTCCCCTGTTGTTTTCTGCCCAAAAACTTAGAGGTTCTACTACTCTCCCACCTTTTTGGTCTTGTTGAACAGTTGCAGCTTTTCTTCTTGGGGGCATCAATTTTCTTCTTAAAGCTCACACATGTTTTTCTAAAAGTATTTTGAGAAGCTAATATAAACTAAGCATATTCAGTCAGATCAGCAACAAAGTCATTCATTGATAGCTGGGTTTGGAGCTCTTACTTATCCTTAACAAGTTTTACAATCTTGACTTGCACGGATAATACTGTTGACTGGAGTCTCAAGAATTCTTCATGAATTTGAGCTAAATCCTCCTTGTAATTTGGCCCTACTGTAATTGCGGCTAGCTCCTCAATACTCTATTTTAAAATGACCAGCTCAGTTTGGCATATTCATTAAGCTGAACGTATTTTGCTTTAAAATCCAGATGATTTCTGTGAGAAAAAGTGGAATTTTTGGTCAGATGTTTGATCTGAAAGTCATTTTGATCGTTAGAATTTTCCAATTTCTGGAAGCATTCATTCTTATTATGAACCCACTCACTGGTCAATCCATGGTAATTAGAACCTCATCTGCAATCTTTGGCACTTTTTTATTGAGTCGATCTTCCAAATTATATAATATAATGTGGGCATTGAGACCTGTTTAGTATTGTTGACAATGTACTTCTGACTTCAGTGAAGATGGAATTAAGCTTATCCAATAGGCTAAATTGTGAGATCACTCTTCCTCTTGAACTCTATATATCTCTGTAAGCTCGAGATTCTGCTGAGCCATAATCCTTTGGTTGTGCTTAATGGATGATTGTACAAAGAAACCAAGGATTCATTGGTTGCTTGTGTACAATTGAGCGTATGGCCAGAGTTGCTATTGGTGCCTCTTGGTATCGCATATACATCTCCATTTTATAGCATGAACCTCCAGGTAATAAGACAGACCAAAAGATGGGTCCACCTGAGATGTACTATTCTGTGCCAATGAAAGATGGTCTCCAGCATATCCTTCAAGCTGTCCAAGGTGAACTCAATATTGACTGTTAAGCCCACATACCCTCCTCCTGCCGTGATG